>JBBPUB010000214.1:0-22302 GCA_038094415.1 Xerocomus alliaceus | reverse complement strand
CGGACGTGTCCAGGTTCATCACAAGTGGCACAAACTCGCTGAGGGCAGAAGCGAGGACCGTGCCCCCATCGTAGGCAAAAGGAGCACTGGGTACGAAGGCAGTCGCGAACGTTGTGGCCAGGAGCGGATTGGTCGCAGGTAGGGCATCGGTACTGTGGGCAGTCTGCT
The DNA here is from genome assembly GCA_038094415.1 of Xerocomus alliaceus. NCBI lineage: Eukaryota > Fungi > Basidiomycota > Agaricomycetes > Boletales > Boletaceae > Xerocomus > Xerocomus alliaceus. The sequence goes on along the minus strand of JBBPUB010000214.1, from coordinate 22,134 downwards.
CGATAATGACCCCTACCTCCACATAGAAAGCAAGTGGTAGAGGCGGAGGCTGGAAGGGGTCTAGACGCAGGTTGGAGTACGCGATGGGGAGAGGATAATACCCGTTGACCACTTGGGAGAGTAAGTAGGAACTCCCGGTTAGCGACAATGACGCCTTGCTCGAGTTCGAAAGTGGTGATTCCAGTGGGTCCTTCGGTGTCCAAGAAGGTAGACACCGTGGAAGATGCAATGGGGGATGGTGGAGGAGGGGGAGGCGAGGTTCGTTCCGCTAGGGAGACATGGAGTGGGACAGGAGACGCAGGGGCTGTAGTAGGAGGAGAAGGAGAAGTGGACGAGGGAAGTGGGGTCTGGGATAAAGATGATAAAGATTCTAAGTAGTGATCCCGTTCCTGCAGCGTAAGAGAAAGGTATACACGTCTGAAAGTGGGGAAAATCAAAGAAGGAGGAATCATAGAGACATACGTATCGAAACCAAAGAGACGGAGTACAGAAAGAATTCTTTCGGGGATTTTATTTATAGCTAGACGTAATGGAATTCCCGCCATGGGGGGGGTATCAGAAGGAATGCAACGATGATGATAATATTGAACACGAGCCGCCTCATGGAAGAGTCTGACTAACTCCTGGATGACTTCATCTTCTTGGTACAGAGGGAGGACCTCGACAGCGTGGAGGAGTTGGGGGTCCGCGAGGATGGCGCTGTAGAGGATGAAGGTGGCGGAGGTGGGCAAGAACGTAGGCCGCACTCGCGAGGATCTGAGTCGTGCATACCCAGAAAATGACAAGGAAGGTGACGAGGAAGGAGAAAGCATGTTCGAGGGCCGTTAGGATGTCTGGGTCGATGGGCATCTAATGAGAGTGATGGGGAAACGTTGCTGCCCAATATATGGTGACAGCAACTGTAGTGATAAGGATGAGGCAGAGTAAGAGAATAGAAACGATCAATTGGATGTCGAGGCGTTCCATGAGGGTCCCTGGTTACCGCAGTCGATGGAGGCGTTTATAATCTGTCAAAATGGAGGCTGTGTGGTGGAGATTACTTTCGGGTTCCCAAGTGTTCTCCGATGGGGCGTAACCCTTCCATTTGATAAAGTAGCGATAACGACCAGGGGTTCCCTTATGATTTAGAATGGCTTCGACTTCGTATTCTTCTTCGTCATCAATGACCTCCGGTGGAGGTTCTAAGAATGGCGTGCCATGAGTGGAGGTTTGTTTGAATGAGGATAAGAGGGAGGCATGGAACGTATTGTGAATTTTCCATGTCTTGGGGAGTTTGAGGCGATACACCAGCGGGGAGAGGACTTGAGTAATTTCAAAGGGTCCCACTCGCTTGGGAGCTAGCTTCCTAGATGGGAATGGGATGCGGAGATGGGTAGCTTCCAACCATACTCGATCTCCGACCGTCCAGGGGGTAAACTTAACCGAGTGATGCCGTTTCATCGCTAAGCACGCTGAACTATGAGCCGCCTGAGCCTCATCCCTAGCTTTGGTTAAGGCATTCATTCTAATAGAGAGTGCAGGAATGAAGGTCTCAGTGAGAGTAGGGAACGCTCTAGGCTCATATCCCATTAAGAGGCTGAATGGGGACTTCTGAGTGGACGAGTGGGGACAGGAATTGTGTTGGAACTCAGCAGTAGTGAGGAATTTAGCCCATTCATGGGGATTGTTCCCGCAGAAGATTCGAAGATACGTCTCTAGCTCTTGATTCGTTCTCTCCGTCTGGCCATCTGTCTGAGGATGATATGCGGTGGATAGTTTGACATCGTAGTGGAGTAGTCGGCCTAGTTCTCGTGCTAAGGCCAAGGCAAATTGTGGTCCCCGATCCGAGATAATGGAGTCCTGTATTCCGAAACGTTTGAACACATTGTCATGGAATAGGCGGGCGATTCCCAAGGCGTCGACCGTTTTATGACAAGGGATGAGAATTACCCCCTTAGTAAGCCCATGGTCGACCACGACCATGATGGAATCGAATCCTTCGGAAGGAGGTAAATCCGTGATAAGGTCGACAGATAGCTGTTTGAATGGAAGGGTGGCGTTGGAGGGGATTGGGAAGAGAGGTGGAACGGTGGGATGGGTGTTGGTCTTGGACGCTTGGCAAGTGGGGCATCCGCTGACGAAATTTTTGACAAAGGTGGCGAGGCCCGGCCACCAAAAGTCTCGCTCGAGGAGGGCTTTGGTGCGAAACTGTCCGGCGTGTCCAGTAGTTGGTGCGGAATGAAAGGTGTGGAGTAGGGAGGACCTGTGCTCCGGGGGAACGTATAGTCGGTCTTTGTAAAAAAGGTGGCCATTGTCAAATTTCCAGTCAGATACGACTGATCTAGGGAATAACGGGGAGCCTAATTGTGCTGCCTTAAGCGCTTTGAGAACTAAGGGGTCGTTGGTAGAGGAGGATTTGATCTTTAGTAGTAGTGCAGTGTCGAGGGCTTGGATGATAGTGGGTTCGTGAACTATGGGAGAGTCGTTGTTGTCTGCAGAGACATCCAGGGAGGACCGTCGAGATAAGGCATCCGCTGGACCCATCTTGGTTCCGGGGGTGACTTGCCAAACCAGATCAAAATCCTGTAAGAAAAGGGACCAACGTGCCTGGCGCCTGGAGAGTTTTCTAGGATCACGAATATATGACAAGTTTTTGTGATCAGTGATGATGGTGACGGGATGGGAGGAGCCCGAGAGGTATTGCTTCCATTCTTCCAAGGCTAAGATGACCGCCAATAATTCTCTGTCATAGATGTCGTAGTTTCGTTCTGCAGAGGAAAACGTCTTGGAGAAGTAGGCACATGGGTGATCATCTCCGTTCACGTCTTTTTGGAGGAGAACTGCTCCGGCTGCAAGTAGGGAGGCGTCTGTCATTACAGAGAAAGGTTTACTGGGGTCAGGAAGTTGGAGTACGGGTGCGGAGATGAAGGCTCCCTTAAGGGTCTCAAAGGCGGTCTGTTGCTGGGGAGTCCACTTCCAGGGTTCATCCTTTCTAGTGAGAAAAGTGAGGGGGGATACGATGTTGGAGAAATCAGGGATGAACTTCCGATAGAAGTTAGCGAATCCAAGGAAACTGCGAATTCCTTTGACCGAGGATGGGGGTTGCCATTCCTTTATTGCACTGAGCTTGACTGGATCCATCTGGAGTTTCCCTTGTCCGATGATCATCCCTAGATATTCCATGGTGGGGGTGTCGAATGAGCATTTCGACAATTTCAGAGAGAGTTGGTGCTTCCGGAGCCTTTCAAAGACTAGTTTGGTGCGTTGGTGATGAACCTCCAGGTCGTCCTTGGTGTGAATGCCTATGTCGTCCATGTATATTTTGAGCCAGCCCTCCGCTAAAAGATCTGCGAAGATGTGATTCATGAAAGCTTGGAAGGTAGGTGGGGCGTTACAGAATCCGAAGAACATGACCGTTGGTTCATAAAGCCCCAGGGGAGTAATAAAGGCTGCCTTCCATTGGTCCTTTTCTCGAATGCGTATGTTGTTATATCCCCACCTTATGTCTAGCTTGGTGAACAGGGTGGATTCTTTCATGTCGTCAACTAGGTCTGATATGAGGGGTAGGGGATAGGCGTTGCGAATGGTATGCGAGTTAAGGTAGCGATAATCTTGGCAGGGACGTAGGGTGTTGTCCTTCTTTGGGACGAAGAAGAAGGGAGAGGCTTGGGGGGACTTTGAGGGGAGGATTCGGCCAGTCTTGAGATTTTCGTCGATGAAGGCTTTACAGGCATCCTTCTCTTTGGGGTTCAAGGGATAGACCTTAGCTATCTTTGGGAGGAACGAGGGTTTTAGGTCGATGGTGTGATCATAAGGACGATGGGGAGGTAAAGCGTTGAACGTAGTCTCTGAGAATACATCTTCGTACTCCTTACACCAATCGGGTAAGACGACCGTCTGGGAGAGGTTGTCCTGAGCGAGTTGGGTAGAAATCGTGATCTTGTTGAGACTCTCTTCGAGGCGATCCTGTGGGAGCAGAAGGGATTTAGTCCTCCAGTCGACCTGGGGGTTCCACTTCCGCAGCCAAGGCATTCCAAGGATCACCTGCTTTTTGCCGAGTCCTAGTACGAGTAGATCCACGTTTTCCGTGAGGGTGTCGTGGAGGAGTTCCGCTTTGAGTTTGGTTCTGATGGTTCCGTGGTGGTTTTCGGTCCCGTCTACATTCCAGGCTTTGATGGGTTCGGAGAGGGCTCTTACTCCTAGTCTTAGGGAAGGGATGAGGGATTTGTCTATGAAATTTCCGGTAGCTCCACTGTCAATGAGCGCGATGGTTTCAACGATTTCGGACTGAACTTTGAGGCGAATGGGGATTCGAATTGTTCGGTAGCTAGGTAGTCCTACGAATACATGGGAGGGAGACGTTGACACACCCTCTCCTTCTAAAAAGACGTGGCGGGGAGTTGTTCATCCGGGGAATCTTCATAGCAAGCCTGAAGGACCTGGAGGATCTCATCCTCAGTTTTTCCCTGGGTTTGGAGCTGCTGGACGAACGTCTGTAATGTGGAGAGGGTGGGAGTCGGAGGAGGGACGATGACAGCGGGGGCAGGGGGGGGTGGCAGTGGATGTGGAGGCCACGGTCTGGCTAGGGGGGCTACGGGGGTAGGAACGACACTGAGTGGCATTATGGCCGGTTCGTCGGCAGCGGAAGCAGCGTCCTTCTCTGATGCATTTGGCTCGTTCCTGAGGGGTCAACTTGGAGATGCGCAAGGCATCGACGTCCATGGCGTTTGGATCTCTGGGGGTTCTGGGGAGGGAAGGGGTAGGTCTTCCTTTTTTCAAAGCCTCGATACGAGCGATCTGTGTGTGAAAAACTTTGGCTTTGTCCAGCCAGTCTCCGACCTTGGTGGGGACTTTGTCCATAGAGAGGACCATGATTGCGATCCGCTGATCCATCCCCAAGGAGAAGGCGTCTATGAGCATGGCGTGGTCGGTGATTCCAGCTCGGGTGGCTAAATTCTGGAACTCGGTGATATATTTCTGAAACCCGTCATCAGTCTCTCCGTTAGGCTTACGGAAGGACTTCTGGACGAGTTTAGACAAGGCAAGGCGAGCGGTGGCTTTGGTGTCAAAGGGGAAGAAGGTTCCTTCGAAGTTCTCCACGAACTTGTCAAAGGTTTTCTCGGAGGCAGCGGTGTTGGGATCAGAGAGTTTGTCGTACCATAGTTCTGAGAATGGGACGGCCCGTCCTTTGCTCAGCTTGTTCAAGGTGGTCATGATCTTGACCTCGTCACTGTTGTAGAGAGCTGCGTTAATGGAGAAGTAGGCCTTCATGGCCTTAATCCATCGGGTGGCGTCATCTTGTTCGCCAGAGAAGTCGGCAGGGAGAGCGGCTTTAAGCTCGGTGCTGTGGGTAGACATGGGAGTGACTGGGGGTGGAGTACGAGGGGGAGGCAGTGGAGTCAAGGGACATGGGGGTGCTACGGGGGTGCTAGGGCCTGGGTGCGATGGGGTTGTGGGGGTGACTGAGGGTACACCAGGGAGTCGCCTGGGTCTAATGGCTGGGGATGCTGGGGGTGTGGAGTCTGATTCCGAATCAGAGTGTGCGCTGAAGATCCTGGAGAATCGGCGAGAGGGTCTGTGGGCTATGGTGACTTAGTGGGGGGCGTCCAGCTCTTAGATAAGAGGGACGTAGGGATATTCTTGGTCTTTTGTTACGCGAGTAGCCAGAGTCTGCTACTGGAGAGATAACCCGAGGTTACGAGGGACTAGGGACTTGGGAAGACTGAGGTGCTGGGACGAAGGACACGGTGCAGGGACTGCAGCGGACTCAAGACTACGTGTTATTGCGTAGACCAAGAATACAGACTACGATACAAGGGCGCGGTATATAAAGGTAACTGTGGAAGCATATAGAACGTTGTGGAAGGTGGGGAAACTAAGCCGCTGTGGGAGAAGCGACTGCGGAGAGATAAGCGTCCCGGGATATCGGTAAAGGTTACAAAGGAAGAAATGCTGCGGAACGTGGAGTCACCACCAGGATGAAGTAACGTTCCTCATAGGAGAAGAAGAAGGGTAAAGAATACTGAGGAACGGTAAGACTGATGAGAAAGACGAAGCGATGAAGAAAGAGAATTGTAACACAGAGTTCAGTGAGGGTGTTGGGCTTGCCAAGATGAGAGACCTTGTTCTTGATCCAGTCTAAAAGTCCCATATAGAAACTCTAGCAGAGCATACCATGACCCCAATTCTGGACCTGGCTTACCAGGCAGTTCCACTTGATGATATATCTGGTAATGCACTATGAGATTTTCATTTGCAGTTGCTCAAGTTAAGCTTCTGCATCAGCAATGGGGTCATGAGATTCAAAGTTAAACTGTAGTTCATATAAAAACATCTGCCAGTTGTCCATCCACTTTGGCTGAAGATGCAGGGGTTCAGTTCCAAGCAAGTCCAGTTTGAAATAATCTAGGGCTACACCCTTAAAATATGATTGTGCAAAGGTTATCTTAATCCTATTTATGTGATAGATCTTTAGGTTTGCTTAAAAATTCAGTTCACACTAAACAACAAAAGGCCAGAGCTTCTTAGAGTCCATTCTGTTGAATGGATCTGGCTCTTGAACCTTTGCCTTCAGGGTATTGGAGTTGCCATTATGCTTGAGGGCTGCTCTGGTTATGTTCTGGATCATGTTAGTAAGCTGTGTGAACAGTTCATAGGCTAGTGGTACATGATTGAGATCATTGTCTTTAGATTCAAAGGCTGGATCATCATCAGGTTGATCAGGGTTGTCACCAGGCAGGTTATTGTCTGGATTGTCACCACCATCACCATCATCACCACCATTACTAGAGTCTGGGGGCAAAGGGCCACCAGCACCACCAGAAGGTTCTTATAAGCCATCTATCTTGGGCACTGAATGAATTAATGACCAGGAGCAAGACTGGTCACCAGCCAACTTTCAAAAATGAGGAGAGGGTGGAGATTGTTTTGAGGGTAGCACTGTCAGATGGGAGTTATATTCAAAAATACCAGAAATCAAGGGGATGTGGCCACAAGTGGTGAAACTGACATATTCACCAGGAATACTATAGAAACTACCAAAAATAGCCATAGTTCTAGAACAGATGTTGTAAGTATGGATGTGAGACATGAGGTTTTGAGGACTAGAACAAGATGTGAGTATGAATATACTATCAAGTCCAGTCCCTCCAGGATGTTATTCTAAATAAGTCCAAGCTAGTGGAATGGAGGTTCAGAGGTTAATACAGAGGTGGACCAAAGTCTGAACAGAGATAGTAATAGGATGGACTTAGGAGTGTGAGGACTTAATACAGGATGTATATGTCATGCTCTTGCTCTAGTCCAGTCCTTGTTGAGACAGAGGTAAGGAGAAGAACAGGGAGAAGGAGACTGGAGAAAGTGGAGAAAACTTAGTTGATATTTGTACTAACAAGAGTACAGCAGAATTGTACAGAATATATACTACTGAGAAATGCCACTAGAATGAAGTATATAGGACAGAGTCCAGTAAAACAAAGTCTAGAGCTATAACTGGTGTTAGCAGTCACTGGAGCTATGCTCCATAATGAACTCTAATGTGATGAAGAGTGGAGACTGTGGAACTAATACTAAAGGAGATGTAAGATAAGAAGAACAAGGAGTACTATAATAAATGAAGTCTAAGGGTGAGGAACACCTTTCTGAGTAGATCATGCCAGAGTTGCACTGCACTGACTGGAGCTGAAGTCCAGGATATGACAGGATCCAATGACTGTTTGAAAACACATCTGTAATTCATAGTCAATTGATCCAGTGTTTTTCTCTGATTAATATCTGTTATATGCCATTCCTACTCTGGAACTCCACATCTAACTCCTCAACAACTCCAGAGTGATCTCCTCCATTTGTGTGCATGAAACCTCCAGACCCATGTGACATTTCCTTTTATGTTCATCCTTGTTCTCTGATTGGCTGTGCCTGTCCATTTTGTTGGATCTTCATTCTTAGATGCACAGTCTGGCATGTTGCATCTCCAGTGCATAGCTCCAGGTTTCTCATTCCCATCTTACTTATCATCCCATTCCACAGCTACTCTGTTAGTAATGTGATACAACTCCAGTAGTATGAATATTATAGTTACTTCATTGTACACTCCTTAGTCTGAATATTAACTTGGATAACTCCAGTTGTCTCCTTCCTTACCCTTACATCCCTACTCCAAAGAGTTGAACCTACATAAGGCACAATACATAAGTTCTGTGCTAAGACTCACCCCTCTGCTCTGCTACTCCACTCCTACTCTCTGCTCCCTCAGACTTCCTTCTGAAGGACTAGAGTGATTGATCCTAACAATATCCCTATGGTAAAGATGTTCTGATGGGTTTGGTGTTTGTCATGCCATACCACTCTATAACTTTCTTTAAATAATTGCACTGGTCTAAATAGATCTGGCAGTTTGTATGATCTTGGCATATCTTCACTTTAAGAAATTCTTGAGTTTTGTTTAGATTGCAGCATTTTCAATGTTGCATGAACATAGCTTTAAAATTATTGACTAGTGCTTTACTGGAACTGCAGAAAAGGGCATTGTCTACATAGATTATGACATAGACTTTTCCTTTCTTGTAAATGTATATTCCAGTGTTTGATTTTAATTACTGGAATCCAAGCTCTTCTATGGATTTTTTTAGAGTGCACTACCAGGCTAAGCCTGCTTGTTTAAGTCTGTAGAGTGCATGTTTGAGTCTTAATACTTTTCCTTAAGAGTTGGTTGGAATAAATCCTTCAGGAAATTCCATGTATATCTCCTCCTTGAGTGGACTATATAGATAGGCATTGCATATATTGAGTCTGGTAATGTACCAGTTTTCAAGAGTGGCAAGAGCAAGAAGCATGTGCACAGTCTCATATTGTATAACAGAGGAGAAAATCTCTTCATAATCAATTCCTTTGATTTGAGAAAAGCCTTTTGCTACCAATCTGACATGTTTTCAGCCATCTGGTTTGACATCAAATATCCATTGATTTTTAATAACTTTTCAATTTTTGGGTCTGTTAGTGACCTCAAATACTTTGCACTCTTTGAGTGTGTTTGTCATATGCCATTCCTACTCTGGAACTCTGCATCCAACTCCTCAACAACTCTAGAGTGATCTCCTCCATTCACATGTATAGGACCTTCAGACCCACATGACATTTCCTTTTATGTTCATCTTTGTTCTCTGATTGGCTATGCCTGTCCATTTTGTTAGATCTTTATTCTTAGATGCATAGTCCAGCATATCACATTTCCAGTGCATAGCTCTAGGTTTTTCATTCCCATCTTACTTATCATCCCATTCCATAGTTACTCTGTTAGTAATGCAATACAACTTTGGTAGTATAAATATCATAGTTACTTTGTTGTACATTTCTCAGTCTAAATATCAATTTGAATAACTCTGGTTGTCTCCCTCCTTATCCTTACATCCCTTCTCCAAAGAGTTGAACCTACACAAGATGTGACACATAAGTCCTGTGCTGAGACTCACCCCTCTGCTCTGCTACTCTGCTCCTACTCCCATTCCCTCAGACTTCCTTTTGGAGGACTGGAGTAACTGATCTTAACAGTATATTTAGACTTCCAATTGTGTAGGTTTTCCATCAACATCAAGTATGAGTAGTCATCAGTACTACCCATTCCAATGTGAAGCCCTTCAGTCTGTGTTTGGTAGTTATTGCTTCATCCCAAGCAACCTTCTCAGCATCTCTGCTCACCCTTAGTCCTCTGCCTCTATGAACCTCACACACCATGGAAGCTATGTCTTCACAACCCCTAGATCATCTGTGGACATTCTGCCATCTGGAGATAGACATACTCAGTCTCCTCCATTGCACTCCACTCATTCCAGTGCATGTTCCACTTCTAGAAACAGCACTCTGCTTGCCTTCAAACCTTTCACACAATTGGCTAACACCATCAAAGCCATGAACTCCAAACTCCTGTTTAACTCTGCTTCAACCACTTCTAAAATCCATTCACTGGATTGTTTTAATGGTCTCCATCCATTGAAATTCCGTTCCTTCATCACACAATGTGAACTTAACTTCCAAGCTCATCTGCACTTGTTTTACACTGATTGAGTCAAGGTCACATTTGCAATCTTACCTCTCTGGCACTGCATTAGAGTATTTTGAGCCAGACCTCCTTGGAGTTGACACTCCACAGGATCATCCATTATGGATGGATGATTGGTATTCATTCCTTCACAAACTTCAGTCAAATTTTGGCCCTCATGACCCAGTCACTAATGCTAAGGCAGCTCTCACATCACTCTGCATGTCTAACTCCAAAAGAATCTCCCAATACATAGTTGAGTGGAATTGCTCTGCTTCTCAGGTCTGAGAATGGGGCTCTGGTGCACTCCTCTGAAGCTTCTACTTAGGACTTTCTGATTGCATCAAAGATGAACTTTCTCATCTTGAAAAGCCCTCCACTATCTATAAACTCTATTTTATGGCTCAGGAGATTGACTGCCAGTATTGGAAATGCTAGAAAGAATAAACTGGTAATCCTCCTCCCTCCTCTGACTTGTCTTCATCAACTCCATTTATATCTACAACTCTGAATGAGCCTTCCACAGATCCTCTCTCATCCTCAGACATTTCTACTAAAGTGTTATCTGCAACTCATGACCTCCCATCCTCCAATTCATTTGACTCTCCAACTCCACTCCTGGACTCTGACAGTCATCTTCATCCAGAAGAATGACTTTGCCACATCAACCTTGCACTCTATATGTTCTGTGGCTCCACAGGATACTCCATGACTTCTTGTCCCTGTTCTGACTCCCATGCCACCATGATGTGTGCATCTGTTCCTTCCTCCATGTCCTCAAGTTCCTCTGACTCCTCTTCCTCATCAGATGATTGACCTCTGCTCCTCTCCAGACCTCTGTCCTTCCTATCTTTATCCCTATACCATCTAGTATCTGGTATACTCTGTTTAATATTGTTCTTCCTGTTACTCCGATTTTGTTTTCACCTGTGTTTACTTGTCCTTTTCCCCATTTGTTTATTTCTTGTCTTTCCTTTCTGACCTTTTTGTCTCTTTGGTCCTGCTGTATCCCAACTCCACACCTCCAATATTCTGCCTTATTGACCTGACATACTCCATATTAAGTGTAGCATTCCAATGTGTACTCCACATACCTCATTGGATTCTGGACTCATGCACCATCAGATACTGCTTAGCTCTTCCACTTTTTTATCTGTTGATGACTCAGGTTTGAAGAGCAACTTCTTTCAGATACTGATGTTCAAAATGCCAACCCCCCAGGCTCATTCTGTCCTGTCCACTGCAACTTCATTCCTTCAGACATCCACCTTTTAACACCTCCATCCACTCACCTTTCCCTGGCCTCTGTGTTCTCTCTACTGCTTTGGCTTAAGAGGGGGATAGGAGTTTGCTTGCATCATTCCAGTCTTCACTTCTCCATACTTGTGTCCTCTGTACATATCTGCACTCTACATGCACTCCACACAACTCCACACAACTCCTATAATAGTTCTGTCCTGTCTGTGTTTTAATTCTCTGTCCTTCATTTTTACAAAATCAGCTTTATAATGTGGGCTATTTACAGTGTCTACTACTCTGATTCATGGTTCACCACCAATGAGCCAGCCTCACTCAACTCCTTCAACTCTGCCATTGCCTCCTGTGACAATCCTTGCCGTCTTGTATATGGTCTCTGGTAGACTCTTCATTATAATGGACTTAGCATATACTTTTTGCTTGATCTTATCTTATCATTTCATGACTAATCTGATTGTGCTTATCTTCTGCTCTTCTTCCCAATCAGATCTATCCTCTATTGGCTATTCTTTGACACAGTTATTACCATGTCTTTCCAAACCTTCTAATGCGTGTTGCCAATGCTCTTTTAATCACCAAGTGATTCTTTTCATTTCTATGCTGTGCATGGCTATGGCACAGCCCAGTTCATTACTGCTGCTGTGGCTTCTCTTCCATTTGATCTGCCACCCACAGTATCAAACATGTTATTCATTTCTGCTCCCCTCAGCCCTAGAGGCTGTGGTATGCCTTTATTGCTATTGAATAGCTACAACATGGACTCTTATCTTAGTCATAGCTCTACTGCATAGGCATAGCATTCTATCTAATCAGGTATTAGGGTTAGACAAACATGTACAAATAGTATAGTAGTATATAAACCCCAAGGACGACGCTGGATAGATCCCTAGTCTAGTCTCTTGGTTTACACCTGAACTTGACTACTAAGACCTCAAGATCCTCCTTAACTCTCTCCTAATCATAGCAAGTTAGTACCTCTTCTATTCTTTTAACTAATAGTTAGTAGTAGTAAAGCCGGTTCAAGTTCCCTCTCAGGTTTAGCTGTTTCACCTCCTCCACCTCACCCTTCTCTGGCTCCAAGTCCACCTCATCTACATCTCCAAAAGTCTGTCATATTAGGATGTCAACCAGACTGTACATCCAGTAATTATGGATGCTTAGCTAATCATTCATCTCCTCAAGAGTGTGCTGGACTCTGATGATTGCCTTCACAATCCCACAAAAGGCACTGGCATAGTTTCCCTCTGCTCCTCTGCTCCTCTGCTCCAGCTCAGCCCTAGTTTATCCTCCATCTTCACACAGGTAAACCTCCTCTTCTTCTTTGACTCCTCCACATCATCATCTGCCCTCCTCTTCCTCCACTCTGGTTTCAGTTCCTTGTTAGGCTGCACACACCTTTGCTGTGCATCAATGCAGGGCTAGCATGACCTTGCCTTGCCTGCCCTGGCCTCACATTTCAAGCCCCTCTGAGTGCACCTCTCACATAGCTCACACTCCTAATATATCACCATCCTACACTTCCCCTTGTTGCTGTGTTGCTGCGCAGTGATCTCCTCCACCTATTGACAATCAACTCCAAACCATTTTAGACATGAAGAAGACTTACTCATTGTTTTGCCACATTCTCCTTAGCTTGATGCTCTTCCATCTCCTTCCAAGCAATCTTTGCCACTTCCTCCACCATCCTCTTCTCCTATTTCTTAGCCTTCCACTTCTCTTCCTCAGCCTTCCACTTCTCTTTCTCAGCCTTCCACTTTGCCTCTTCCTCTGCTCTTTTTGCTTCTTCCTCTGCCTTTTTCCATGCCTCCTCCTTCTTCACCTTTACCCTTCATTTGTGCTCTACATACTTCATGTCCACAAGCTTCTCAGTGTCATTCCACTCTATAATCTTTAAGATATTGAACATTGTGGCAGGAGATGGTGGTAGTTTGACAACAAAAGAAATTCACACTCCAGCCTTTATGCACATCCATCCACCTTTCAGACTCTGCTACTCCACCTTGTGTGTGCTTAAGGCCTTTGAGGGCTCAGGCCTAAGAGGGGGATACTGTTATATGCCATTCCTACTCTAGAACTGCACATCCAACTCCTTGACAACTCTGGAGTGATCTCCTCTGTTTATGTGTGTAGGACCTCTGGATCCACATGACATTTCCTTTTATGTTCATCTTTGTTTTCTAATTGGCTGTGCCTGTTCATTTTGTTGGATCTTTATTCTTAGATGCACAGTCCAGCATATCACATCTCTGGTGTACAGCTTTGGGTTTCTCATTCCTGTCTTACTTATCATTCTATTCCACAGTTACTCCATTAGTAATGTGATACAACTCTGGTAGTATAAATATCATAGTTACTTTGTTGTACATTCCTCAGTCTAAATATTGATTTGAATAACTCTGATTGTCTTCCTCCTTACCTTACATCCCTTCTCTGAAGAGTCAAACCTACACAAGGCACAACACATAAGTCCTGTACCAAGACTCATCCCTCTGCTCCACTACTCCACTTCTACTTCCATTCCCTTGGACTTTCTTCTGAAGGACTGGAGTGACCAATCTTAACAGTGTTAAGCTCTGTGATGCATGCAGTGCACCAAAGTGTTTGTTCAGATGATGGTAATTGCAGAATGTCTTTGTAAGTCCATTCATAGTGTGGTTTTGACAAAGAGTCAGGATTGAATAGGGGTATGACATAATTGCAAAGGTAGGAAACTAATGCAGCTCCTCCTTCCTGGGTAAGTCATTCAATTTCAGCCTCCAAGTCTTCAGATGAGTGGGGCTATAAAGGGGGTGGACTACCAGAAATGTTTGTTTCAGGTGCTCTAGATGATCCTCCAATGAGATCCTTTCAGTGTAATTCATGTTTAATGTTGCACACTTGTTTAGTGGAATGTTTCTGCTTGCCATAGATATTGCCCAGCCTTAAAGGCACTTTTTGCTTGCATTGTAGGTGCTTGGGTGGCAAAGCTGGAGATGGAGAGTCCTCTAAAAAGGTGTTACTGGATGTGGTGGTGCTTGTTGCACTCATTCTAATTCCTTTTTGAGATTAGTGAGCTCAGAGAGAGGTGAGGAATGAGAGGAAGAAAGTGGAGTGGTGGGGGCATTGCACTCAATTTCTGAGGTGGGTTGTTCAACTGAGTGTTCCCATTGCCAGACCCTATACTTCCTCCTTGAAGAGTCAAGGAGACAATTGTCATCTTCTGTCTCTTTTGTATCAGAGGTATGATTTCTATTGCTCAGGTTATATCCGGCAAGGTGGATGTGATACTGGGCAATGTGTCCAATTGTGTGAACACTTAGGAAATAGATTTTTGTCATATATAGCATGGACAGCCATAACAATGGTATTATTCAGTGTCATGAATATAGAGTTGGCATCATTAGTACATGCTACTCCTAAGTATATCATGAGTTGTGATTTTGCAGCCAGTTTACCATCCCTTTTGGCTATAGAGAGGTGGACATACAGTGAGCTCCAAAACCATTGCAATAACTAATTAAAATACAGTGTGTGCAGTGCACTGCAATCATCTGTGGGAATTTCGCTTAGGTTATGTGGGAAAGAATAAAGTACATACTCTTGGCTATAAAATCGGTCCCTGGGTCATGTGATTTCATTCACATGCAGCTGAGATATGTCCAGTTTAAAACAGCAACACCATTGCAATAGTTTTGCACCTTTCAATAAAAATATGCAATATGATTGAAATGAAGCTATATTTGGTGGTGTTTGGGTGTACAAACAAAGGTACACATTGAAATACCATGTCTGAGTTTGAAATAGCTCACACACATCTTTATTTCCAACTATATCCATTATGAGAACCATCTCTTCTATTTAAAAGGCTAATGTCCTCTCTATGCTTGATGCTGGCTAATCTGCCCACTCTATAGCTGCTGCCACTGGTCTCAATGTATCCACCATCTCTAGACTTCACTCTAAGGAGCATTCTGAGATTTAGAAGTCTACTGGAGGTTGTCCATCAAAGCTTTTCTCTGCCAACATTTGTTATGCCATTTGTCTCATTTCCACTGGACAGGCAGACAATGCTGTTCAAGTGGCCAAAACCCTCAGCAATATTGTCAATTAGCCTCTCTCTACCACTACAGTGCATAGGCACTTGAAGAAGACTGGTATAAAGTCTGTGGTGAAGTTAAAATGCTCCCTTCTTGCAGCTAGACTGTCACATACTGGTCCAACTCCGGTACTCCGGTGTCATCTCCGACACATCTCCGGTGCGATATCCATGATACCCTTTCACCTAGTTTCTTGAACATTCGATTCATAGATTCTTCTAGTTAGTTCTACTCCTGCCCCTCCAGTATCTGTTTCCCGAACTCTGTCTTACTTATCCAATTACTTATCCTTATTCATACCTTACGAATCTCCTCCGTTCCGTTACTAATCCAGTGCAACTCCGTAGTATAAATACTGTACTTCCAATCTGTACATTCTCCAGTTTGAATATCAACTTAGTCTCCTCTAGATGACTCCGACTTTGAGCTTAGTGCTCATCTGATCTCTGACCCCAAGGATAGCGAGTACAAGGGTGTGATACATAAGTCCTGCGCCGAAAATCCTCGCCCACTCCATTTCACCCTTCTCCTCCTTGCCCTCCCTCTGCTACTCCGTTTCAGACCTTGTCGGACTTGTCCGGAGGAACCGGACTTAACAGTATATTCAAACTCACTCTTGTACTCGCAACACCCCTGCGTACCTATGTCCCACACCCAGACTCCCCGTCAACGTCTCGAGTCAGTATTTGGCTCCTCCCACACCATCCCTGGTGATTTCCACAGCTTCAGTGCTAGACCGGTAGTACTTCCATCTATCTCCACAGCGCCCCACCGTCGCATCGCTCCTGCTGGTCCCTTTGACTCTCCCCTTACTGCTCTTCCCGAGATGGTCCTCACTTCCCCCTGGATCTGTGAACTCCGGGATGATTCCGAACTCGTTGATGGACTCTATGAGCCTGCACCTCCATCTCTAGGAAATAATGGTGGTGAAGGACCACCACCACCCGATCCTTCCGATCCGGATGACTCCTCTGACAACGACAACGACGATGACCCCCAGCCAAACAATGTACCCCTGGCCTTCGAGCCATTTACCCAACTCACCAATGCAATCCAGGACATGACCCAAAACGCACTCTGGCACAACTCCTCAGACACTCCCAAAACCAAGGTCCAGGAGCCAGACCCATTTGATGGGCTGGACCCCCAGAAACTCCAGTCATTCATAGTTCAGCACGAACTGAACTTCCAGGCAAACCCCAAATCCTTCTGTCGTGACCGTTCCAAGGTCACATTTGCACAATCCTACCTCAAGGGCGTTGCCCTTGAATACTTTGAGCCGGATCTTCTTGGCAGCAAGCCTCTGGAGCACCGCCCGCTCTGGATGAATAGCTGGGAAGTGTTCCTATACAAGCTACAATCAAACTTCGGCCCACACGACCCCATTGGCAATGCGGAGGCTCAACTCGAGCAGCTCCACATGAAGGACACCCAGTGTATATCGAACTATGTAGTCCATTGGAACAGACTGGCGAGCCAAGTCTGGGAATGGGGCCCTGGAGCGCTTCGTCAGAGTTTCTATAATGGACTCCCCAACAGAATCAAGGATGAGTTGTCTCGGCTTGGCAAGCCAAGCAACCTCCATAACCTCCACGCAATGGCACAACAAATCGACCACCACTACTGGGAGCGTCGAGAAGAAATATCCCAGGCCAACAAGGCTTCCGGATCCAACTCCGGGAATAACAACCCCAAGGCCCCCACCTCCGCAACACCACCCACCACCACCTCCGACAATAAACCTAGGAGTTCTACCAAGGGCTCCTCAACCCCCAACTCCGGTAGTAATTCAAACTCCAGATCCTCCACAACCCCTAACCCCGATCTGTCGTCTAAGCTAGGAAAAGATGGCAAGCTTACAGCGGCTGAGCGAAAGTGCCGCTTCAACAACAACCTATGCATGTTTTGTGGCCAAGCTGGTCACAAGGCAAAGAAATGCCCAAAGTCTTCATCCTGGGCATCCAAGGCTCGTGCGGCTACGACCGCAACTCCGGAAGACAAACTGGAGGCCTCTAAAATGGAGGCAAAAAAATAGTCCGCGACCTCGTAGACTCCGCACGGACTCGAGGTTGCATCGACTCTGCCCGTGCACCAAAAGAGGTCCGACTCAACGCGTCTGCTCTCTCAGATCCCCGTTCCCTTATGCCATCCGTTTCCATACTCTCGTATGACATTCCATCTTTTTCTGCACTAGTAGATTCCAGCTCTTCCAATTGTTTTATAGACACTACCTTCGTTAATAATCATGGACTTTCCCCGTACTCCGTCCCTCCACTCAAACTCCGGCTATTTGACAGAACTTCCAACTCCTCCATTACTCAAGCTCTAGATCTCTCTATCCGCTTCGAAACCGGTGATATCACTCCGACGACGTTCTACGTCACTCTGTTGGATGGATCTTATTCCCTTGTACTAGGACATAACTGGCTCGCCTGCTACAATCCATTGATTGATTGGGTCTTGAGCAGTATCTCGTTCCACACACCTGAACAGACCATGCCAACAACCCCGAGCTCGACTCCGCAGCTTTTGGACCCATGTCCTCCAGCTGACTCTGCACCCCCCAATACACTGCATTTCCGTGATTGCAAGGCTCCGCCCATCGTGCTGATCAACGCACCTGCGTTTGCGTTGGCCTGTTGCCTCCAGGGCTCTATACAATTTAGCCTGCAACTCCACCCAAAGGATACTAAACTCCGAGCATCTTCCACCACTCCGGACCCAGTCGATCTTTCCAAAGTCCCTTCAGACTACCATGACTTCGCAGATGTGTTCAGCAAGAGCAAGGCTTCTACCCTTGCTCCACACCACGAACATGACCTCAAGATCAATCTAGAAGATGGCACATCCCCTCCGCTGGGCACCACCTACTCTCTCTCCACCTCTGAGCTTGAGGCGCTCCGGACGTTCCTTGATGAACACTTAGCCAACGGGTTCATCTGTCCCTCATCCTCTGCCCATGCCACTCCGGTCCTGTTTGTCCGCAAGAAGGACAGTTCACTCCGTCTTTGCATCAACTTCCGAGGACTCAACAAGATCATGAAGAAAGACTGCTACCCCCTTCCTCGCATCTCCGACCTCCTAGACACTCCGAGCCGAGCAAAGATCTATACCAAGCTCGACCTCTGGCATGCATACCATCTGGTCCGCATTGCCGAGGGTGATGAGTGGAAGACTTCTTTCCAGACTTGCTATGGCTCATATGAGTGGCTAGTGATGCCGTTCAGACTTACCAATGCTCCAGCGGCCTTCCAGCGGTTCGTCAACACTATCTTCGCTGACTTGTTAGATGTTTGTGTAATAGTATACCTCGATGACATCCTCATCTATTCTGCGGACAAGGCCTCCCACAAGGAGCACGTCCAGGAGGTACTCCGTCATCTCCGCAAACACGGACTTTACGCCAAACCAGAAAAATGTGAGTTCCATACTGACTCCACCAAGTATCTTGGATACCAGCTCTCTCCCTCCAGACTTACCATGTCTTCAGAGAAAGTTAAGGCTATTCAAGATTGGCCTGAGCCTCAGAAAGTCAAGGACATCCAGTCCTTCTTAGGATTCACAAATTTCTATAGGTGTTTCATCAACAACTATTCTGATATCGTCATTCCTTTAACCCGACTCACACGGAAAGGAATTCCATGGCATTTCTCCAACGACTGTTGCTCCGCCTTCCAGACACTCAAGGATGCCTTCACCTCCGCTCCGATCCTTATCCATTGGGTTCTGGATGCTCTGATTATAGTAGAGACCGACGCCTCTGACTACGCGATCGCTGGTATTCTCTCTATCCGTTGTATGGACGAAGAAATCCGGCCGGTTGCATACTACTCTCGGACACTCCAATTCCCGGAGTTAAACTATGATACCCATGACAAGGAGCTACTCGCCATCCATGAAGCATTCTGGACTTGGCGACACTACCTCGAAGGGTCTGGTACTCCGATCAACGTCATCACTGATCATAAGAACCTGGAGTACTTTGCTATGACTAAGCTCCTGACCCGCTGGCAAGCCTGGTGGTCGGAGTTCCTTTCCCAATTTAACATGATTGTTTGCTTCCGCCCCAGATGCCTCAGAGCGAAGCCCGATGCCCTCACTAGACGATGGGACATCTATCCCAAAGAAGGGGATAAGGACTACGCTCATGTCAACCCTCACAACTTCCACCCGATTTTCATGCAGGAACAGCTTGCTGCATCCCTATGGGCTACCTACCTCGCAGCCCTGGTTCTCCGGGCCAGCACCCTTTTCGATATCAAGTCACTCCACAGCAATATCCTTTCTGCTCTCCCCTCCAATTCCATCGCTGTCATCCACCTCTCTGACGCTGACTCTGATCCCTGCTGGTCTATCAACTCCGACAGCTTCCTCCGTCTGGATGATCGTATATACGTTCCGGACACTGACAACCTCCGACTCCGAGTGCTCTGGTATAAGCACGACCACCCGCTATCCGGACATTTCAGACAAAACTGCACCCTGGAGCTAATCCATAGGGAATACACTTGGCCAGGCATCAGAACATTTGTCAAGGAGTATGTATCCTCATGCACCGCCTGTGCCAGAGCCAAGGTCCCAAGGCATAAGCCATACAGACTACTTAAACAGCTCCCCATCCCCAAGAAGCCCTGGAACTCTGTATCCATGGACTTCATTGAACAACTCCCTGCATCCTCCGGACACACCGCTATCTTGGTCGTCGTCAATCGCCTTTCCAAGCAATGTATTTTCATTCCAACTGATGACAAGATAACATCTCCGGAGCTTGCAAAGCTCTTTCTCCTCCATATCTTTTCCAAGCATGGAGTACCCTCCCATATTACCTCCGATCGAGGCTCGGAGTTCGTCTCCCATTTCTTCTGCTCACTAGGTAAGGCCCTTGACATCCGACTCCACTTCACCTCCAGATACCATCCAGAAGGTGATGGTCAAACAGAACGTATGAACCAGACTCTGGAGCAGTACCTTTGGATATACTACAACTACCAACAAGACAACTGGTCCAAACTCCTGCCCCTAGCAGAGTTTTCATACAACAACGCTCCAAATACAACCACCGGAGTCTCTCCATTCTTTGCCAACAAGGGTTACTACCTGAATATGACAATACATCCGGAGAGAGATCTCACCTCCGCCCAAGCCCGAGAATACTCCATAGACCTCGACGCACTCCACGAATATCTCCGTGAAGAGATAGCTGCCGCACAAAAGCAATACCAAGGTCCCGCAGACGCCAAACGAACTCCAGCACTGGACTTCAAAGTCAGTGATCAAGTCTTTGTCAAGGCTAAGTATTTCTGATCGACACGCCCCTCCAAGAAACTATTGGAAAAGAACCTAGGACCTTATACCATCATTGCCCAAGCAGGCACACACTCCTTCACACTCCGACTCCCAGATACCATGAAGTCCATACACCCGGTCTTCCATGTATCACAATTAGAACCCTCCATTCCGAATACCATTCCGGATCGGACTCAATTTCTGCCACCTCCGGTTGAGATTGAAGGTGAATTGGAATACGAAATCGCGGAAATCCTAGACTCGAAGATCGATCATAGACGACAAAACTGCAAGTTACTGTACTTGGTCCGCTGGTCTGGATATGAAGGTACCAATGACGAGACTTCCTGGCTACTAGCCACAGAACTCGGACATGCGTCCGAGCTTGTCAATGACTTCCATCTGCAGTATCCGGACAAGCCCGGACCTTACTCCACTTAGTCACTCTGTTTCAAGATCACTCTGTGCGACAAAAAACCAGTCAATTGTGGTAGTTACAGCTATCTACCTACATCTCGGGTTCATACTCACTACCCGACTCTTCGTCCTCAAACCCCTTCCTCCATGCCTCCCATTTCTCCGCCTCCAACCCCTTCAACTCCACCGCCACCTCTTTCACCTCTTCCCTTCCTGCCTCCGACTCCGATGAATCCGAGCCATAGACTTCTTCTGCCTTGAGCCGCGCCAGCTCTTCGAGCACTTGGGTCTGGTGGACAAGACACCGCATCTGTGTCGTGACTGCCTCCCGGAGTCCGACTAACGACTCCAAGATCTTCCAGAGGGCCCTTGCCCACTCCAGAGTCAACCCGCTCGAGCTGCTTGGCCTGGCCTCTGCTCCACCCTCCATACGCGCCTTCTTTGCTGGTCTTTCTGTCACCTCGACCACAACCTGCTTCTTCCGCTTCTCCAGCCTCTCCGCCCCGGGTCGCTCGCACTTGGCCTTCACCTCGCGGTACTCCATGCACGAAGTCAATTTTCTGGGCCCAAGCTGGCACTCAAGCCCACAGTTCTCACATCTCCGGCACACAGAAGGCCCACTCCACGCCTTCTTCTTCCCCTTGCCCTTACTCTGCTGTGCGGCCACCTCTGCCGCCTGGTCGATGGTCAGCCTCGGACTAACGTCTGACGAAGAAGTACTTACCTTTTGTTTTGCAGCTTCCTCCACTGCCTTCCATTCCTCCGCTGCCTTCTGTTCCTCCATTGCCTTTCACACCTCCTCCGCCTTTCACACCACCTCTACCTCCACCCTCTTCCTCGCTGCTTCCTCTTTGGCCTTCCTCCATGCATCCTCCTCCTTCCGCACTTTCGCCCTCCATCTCCGCTCCACCGCCTTCGCATTCCACAAGTCGTCATCGTTGTCCTCGCACTCCGCAAGGCGGGCATCATCCCACTCCTGAATGTTGGCGATTTGTTCGGACATGGTAGTGATGGGTCAAAGATGAGGAGTAACCTGGGGCCTGCCGGACTTATAAATTCGGAGAACAATGAAATTCGAATTCC
>JBBPUB010000213.1:0-22473 GCA_038094415.1 Xerocomus alliaceus | reverse complement strand
TCTATGACATGAAAGCAGCATTTGGGGGCTTTCACCAAGAGATCATTCTCTTTTAGTCATCAGAGTACTTCAAGCATAATTCAATTATATTTCACTTGATCTTCTGTTTTCATAAATATTAGTAAATCATCTATATAGACCATGACTACTTTATCCATGTTAGTAAGAATTTCATTTATCATTGCTTGAAACATGGCAGGGGAGTTGCACAATCTGAAGTACATCACTGGGAGTTCATATACTTCTTGAAAGCATATAAAGGTGGCTTTCCATTCATTATCCTCTTTGATGTGAACATTGTTATATCTCTATTATAAGTCCATCTTGGTGAATAATTTAGCATCCTTTAATTTGTTAATCAATTGCAATATCAGAGGCAAAGGATAGTTATTTTTGATGATATACTCATTGAGGTATCAGTAATCCTATACCATTCATTTACCACCATCTTTTTTTAGAATAAAGAATATAAAGAAGGTTTGTGGAGATTTCTGTTAAGATTGGTCACTCCAGTCCTCTGAAAAAAAGTCCAAGAACATGGGAGTAGGAGCAGAGTAGCAAAGCGAAGGGGTGAGTCTCAGCACAGAACTTATTTGTTGTGCCTTGTGTAGATTCAACTCTTTGAAGAAGGGATGTAAGAATAAGGAGGAAGATAACCAGAGTTATTCAAATCAATATTCAGACTGGGAAGTGTATAATGAAGTAACTACAATATTTATACTACTGGAGTTGTATTGCATTACTAATGGAGTAACTGCAGAATGGAATGATAAGTGAGACATGAATGAGGAATCCAGAGCTGTGCACTAAAGATATGATACACTGGACTGCATATCTAAGAATAAAAATTTAACAAAATGGACAGGCATAGCCAATCAGAGAACAAGAATGAATATAAAAGGAAATGTCATGTGGGTCCAGAGGTCCTATGTACATGAATGGAGGAGATCACTTCAGAGTTGTCAAGGAGTTGAATGTGAAGTTCTAGAGTAGGAATGGCATATAACAATTTTAATGGATTAATATAGCCTTTCTGCAATTGTTTATCTAGGAATGCAGTGACTTCTTCCTGTTCATCTATTGAGAGGGAAATGATTTTTTCTTTGTAGGATTTGAAATCATCTTGCAATTCTATTGCATGGTCCCATGGCTTGCACAGAGGCATTCATTCTGAATCTTTCTTTGAGAAGACTATGAGGTAATCATGATACTCTTTCAGTACTAATTCCTTTGGTGGGGTCTCTTTCAGCTGAACTCTTTCAAGCACTTTTTGAGTATCAGTTGTTCTCTTCAGATGATAAATCCAATGATATACTTGATACATCTGTGTTATATTCTGGACTTCAACTCTGGTCAGTGTAGTGCAACTCTGGCACAATCTACTCAGAAAGGTGTTCCTTACCTTTGGACTTCATTCATTATAGTACACCTTGTTCTTCTTATCTTACATTTTCTTTAGTATTAGTTCTACAGCCTCCATTCTCTGTCACTTAGAGTTTATTATGGAGCATAGCTCTGGTGACTGCTAACACTGGTTACAGTTCCAGACTTTGTATTACCAGACTCCATCCTATGTGCTTCATTCTAGTGGCATTTCTCAGTAGTATATATTCTATACAATTCCACTGTATTCTCTTCAGTATGAATATCAACTAAGTTTCCTCCACTTCCTCCAGTCTCCTTCCCTCTATTCTCCTTCTTACCTCTGTCTCAACAAAAACTAGACTAGAGCAAAAGTGCAACACATATGGTCTACACTAAGTCCTCACACTCCTAAGTCCACCCCATTACTACCTCCATTTAGACTTTGGTCCACCTCTGAACTAATCTCTGAACCTCTGCCCCACTAGCTCAGACTTATCCAAAGTAACATCCTGAAGAGACTAAACTTAATAATCTGCTTGCACTATTCTTCTTGCAATGCCTGTAAAAACTTGCTTGGGGTGGAATCATCTTGTTGGAGATTTTGACAGTGCTGGGAGCATCTCATCAATCTAACCTTTCCAGTTGTTCAGTCTATTTCTGGGTTGTGGCACTGCAACCATTCATACCTCAGAATGAACTCAAATTTTCCTAGATTGGTGACCTTAGCTGTCAACTTCTCATAGTGACCTTTATATTCCATAACAAGCTGACAACTATGTGTTATTCTTCCAGCAGTGTTCAAGGTGCCATCAGCATTATACAGTGGCTCACAAAAGTGTTCCAGTGTTGGGCCATTTTGGACAAATGGATCAATTGCCAAAGATATGGAACAAACAAGATCAAACACTTGCAGGGTCAAAGATAGTACTTTCTCTTGGCATTCTAACACCACTTAGATCATGGGATTTGGTTGTCATGGCACCAAGATATAGCCATTTTAAAATGACATGTCATTGGAACACTTATTTGAGCATTATGCTGTCATTCATAATTTGGTAAATAACATAAGACTTTGAGAGCTCCTGATGGATGCTATGCCTTGACCCTGGTTACTTATGTAAATATGGAGTATATAAACATGATGTGCTATTCAGCTACTTTATTATCACTATAAAATCCATTTCTATCTCTACTAAAGCCAATATCCTCTTCCTCACTAAATCTGGCCTCTCTATTCATAATATTTCCTCTCAGACTGGTCTAGAAAAGTCTACTGTGGCCAAAGTCATCAAGGAATTTCTTCCAGATAAGGAAAACATTAAGCTAAAGCATCCTTTTAAGCTTTCCTCTACTAATAGAAGAAGAATTGTTTCTAGTATTACCACTGGTGTCAAGTCCAGTCCCTCCAGGATGTTACTCCAGATAAGTCTGAGCTAGTGGGCTGGAGGTTCAGAGGTTAGTTCAGAGGTGAACCAAAGTTCAGACGAAGGTAGTAATGGAGTGGACTTAGGAGTGTGAGGACTTAGCACAGGACATATGTGTTGTGCTCTTGCTCTAGTCCAGTCCTTGTTGAGACAGAGGTAAGAAGGAGAATAGAGGAAAAGAGACTGGAGGAAGTGAAGGAAACTTAGTTGATATTTGTACTAAAAAGAATACAATGGAATTGTACAAAATATATACTACTGAGAAATGCCACTAGAATGGAGCACATAGGATGGAGTCCAGTAATACAAAATCCAAAACTGTGACCAGTGTTAGTAGTTACTAGAGCTATGCTCCATAATGAACTCTAAGTGATAGAGAATGGAGGCTGTGGAACTAATACTAAAGGAGATGTAAGATAAGAAGAACAAGAGGTACTATAATGAACAAAGTCCGGAGGTGAGGAACACCTTCCTGAGTAGATTGTGCTGGAGTTACGCTGCGCTGACCAGAGTTGAAGTCCGGGATATGACAGTCATCTGTCAAGAGATGAAGGTAAAGTACATATGTTCCAGAGATGGTGAGGCGCTGAAGAAGCCTGCAATAAAGAAGCCTGCAATAAAGCAGAGACATACCATAGAAGCAGAGAAAGATTCAAGACCACACAAAAAGGTGCACAAGAATGTGGAGATGGAGGTGAAGGCAGGGCTGAGCAGGAAGAGCAGCATCAAGCATGCCCTTTGGGGCATTGAGCTGGCAATCTGATTGTTGGATAACCACATTCAAATCCAGACCTACCTGCTTCACTAGCTCATGGAGCTTAAGGAGGCAAAGACATTTAATGAACTAGAGAAGAAGATGGGAGATGAGGACATAGTGGAGGCAGTGGGAGAGCTGGAGGAGCTAAGGGAGAACTATGAGAAGTCTAGTATGTCACTGCCATTGCCCCCATAGCATAATATTAGTTTTTTGGACTTGTATAAACAGCAACAGAGTTGAATTCAGAGAAATGGAGTGAAGTCAGAATGAAAGGAAAAATATAAAGGAAAGGAAAAGGAAGGAAAGAGAACCTTGGAGTTGTATGACATTAGATGGGTAGTGGCCCAGGCTTGTCCAGGTACTTCTCATGAAAGTCCAAAACAAAGTCCCTTGCATTTCCCAACTCCATGGTGAGTAGCCAGAAGGTCTCGTCATCAGTTCCCTTGTAGCCCAACCATCAAACCAGATATAGAAGTTGGCAGTGACATCTTCTCCAATTAATCTTGAAGTCTAAAATCTTCACAATCTCATACTCTGGCTCATCATCAGCCTTAACCAGAGGTGGCAGTGGTTGGACATGATTTGATATTGTATTTGGAGTAGAAACTTCTAATTGAGAAACATGAAAAACTGGATGTACAGAATGCATAGTGTTAGGTAAATGTAAGGTAAATGAATGAGAACCAGGCTTAGTAATAATCAAAAATGGGCCTAGATTCTTCTTGGATAGTTTTTTGGATGGTCATGTAAACTGGAAGTACTTGGCCTTCATGTACACTTGGTCACTAATCTTGAAGTCCAGAGCTAGACTTTGTTTAGCATTAGTGGATTTCTAATAATGCTTTTGGGCTTCAGCCATCTCCAACTGGAGGAAATTGTAGAGTTAATTCAAGTCTATGACATAAGTTTTGGCTGTGAATGAGGTGAGGTCACAATTGGAGTGGATAGACAGATTTGGGTGATAGCCCTTATTAGCAAAGAATGGGGATACTCTGGTAGTAGCACTTGAAGCATTGTTGTATGCAAATTCAGTGAGAGGGAGGAGTTCTGACCAATTGTCCTGCTAATAGTTATAGTAAATCTGGAGGTATTGCTTGAGGGTTTGATTAGCATGTTCAGTTTAACCATCCCCTTCTGAATGATATCCAGAGGTGAAATGAAGGCACATATTGAGAGCTTTATCTAGAGACTAGAAGAAGTGTGATACAAACTTGGAGCCCTGGTTGGAGGTGATATGGGCAGGAACTCCATGCTTACTGAACACATTGATTAGAAACAATTTAGCTAGGTCAGTGAAGGTAATGGTATCATAAGTTGGGATGAAGATCAATTGTTTAGACAACCAATCAACAACCACTAAGATTGCTGTATAACCCTCTAAAGGGGGAAGCTATTCAATGAAATCTATGGAGATGGAGTTCTATGGTTTCTCTAGAATTGGTAGCTGCTTGAGGAGTCTGTAAGGTGAGTGCCTTGGAACCTTGGTGCAGGTGCAGAATATACAAGAACTGACATAGTCCTTGACAAAGGTGCAGATACCTAGTCAGGTATACTCATGGCAAATGAGTTTCAAGGTGCAGTTCTGGCTAAAATGACCTGTAGCAGGGTGATCATGGAAGTAATGGAGAATCCAGAGTCAGAGGTCTTCAGCTTTGAGAATATAGATGTGATTGTCCCAGAGTAGGAATCCTTCAGGGTTAACTGTCCAGCAAGGGTCATTAATAGACTCAGAGGAGAGGATGCAGGATGTGACTGGATTGTTGGGTAGAGAGAAGAGGATGTTGGAGTGGAGTTGCTCAATGTTGACTAGGAGTGAGGCCTAGAGTGTTAGAGTAGCTAAGTAAGTTGCACAAAGAGACACAGTGAGCTGTTCATGGTTAAATATGGGCTGAAAGTTGTCGGGGTTGATATAAGCATAGTCTTTATCCCTTTTTTTTGGGTAGACATTTCAACATCTAGTTAATGCATTAGGTTTAGCTCCAAGCTTACCAGGCTAGTAATGGACTGCCATATTAAATTGGCAGAGGTATTCAGACCAGCAGGCCTAGTGGCATGTCAAAAGCTTAGTGGTAGAGAAGTACTTGAGATTCTTATGATTAGTAACAATGTTGATTGGGGATTCAGAGCCTTCAAGAAAGTGATGCTAATTTCTAAATGCCTTAAAAATTGCCAACAACTCCTTGTCATGTGTGTCATAGTTCAACTCTGGCCCTGTAAGGTATGGAAATAGAATGCGACCAGATGGAGTTTGGAGTTGAAGCTAGTAATAGATAGAATACTAGCAATGGTATAATTAGAGGCATCAGTTTTGATGGTAATAGAGGTGTTTGGAGTTCAGTGAATCAACACCAGAGCAGAGATAAAGGCTTCCTTCAGCTAATTGAAGAACTTGTGACAGTTGTTGGAGAAGTTTCAGAAAACTCCCTTGTAAGTGAGCCATGTGAGTGGGATCACAGTGTTCAAGTAGTTATGAATGAAGTGATGGTAGAAGTTAGCAAAGCCAAGGAAGGACTGAATGTCCTTAACCTTACAAGACTTTGGCCAATCCTGAATCACTTTGATTTTGTCTAGGGCCATAGTGAGCCCAGAGAGAGATAGAATATAACCAAGGTATTCAATGGACTCCAAATGGAACTCACACTTCTCTGGCTTTAGATATAGACTGTTAGTATGGAGACATCAGAGGACTTTCTGGATGTTCTTGTGGTGTGAGGCAATGTCTTGAAAGTAAATGAGAATGTCATCAAGATAGATCATAACAGAGATGTCCAGCATATCAGTAGATATGGAATTAATAAAATGCTGAAAGGTGGCTGAAGCATTGGTGAGTTCAAAGGGCATTACTAACCACTCATAGGATTCATAGCAGGTGTGGAAGAAGGTCTTCCACTCATCTTTGGTGGTGATGTGGACTAGATGATATGCATGCTGAAAATCAAGCTTGGTAAATATTTTGGCACTGCTAGGGGCTTCCAGGAGATTGGAGGTGTAGGGTAGTGGATAATGGTTCTTCTTTGTGATCTTGTTCAGACCTCAGAAGTTAACATAGAGGTGGAGGGAGCCATCCTTCTTATGGATAAAGAGCACCAGTGTAGTGTGTGGAGATGTAGATTGCCAGATGAAGTCTATGTGGAGGTGCTCATCCAAAAAGTCTTTAAGGGCCTCCTATTCTGTTGGGAAGAGGGAGTAGAGCTAATCAATTAGAGGTTTGGCACCTTCCTTGAGATTGATCTTCAGATCAAATGGGCAGTGCTTGGGGAGCATGTCCACCTTCTTCTTGCTAAAGACATCCACAAAGTTGTGATACTCTGAGGAAACTCCAGAGAGGTCTGAAGGTACCTCCAGAGCATCGGAGACTATAACTAAGCAAGCTTTAGTGGAGTTAATGTCTCAAAGGGAAAGAGTGAAGGGAACAAAGCCCTTCAACTTGCAGGCACAATTGAATGCAGCTGTGTTAATGAAGAAGATCACTAGGCATGTAAGCCTAGGGGCTCTAGGTGAATCCAGGGGTGTAGTCTCCAGAGAATGAGTGGGATGATTGTCAGATAATGGAGGAAGAGGAACAGAGTTTGACTTAGAAGACTCAGAGGTTGATGTTAGGATTGGCACCCCATTTATGGAAGTTCAGAACATAATGCTGCCCAATACCCAATCAATTGATGGATTGTAGTGGGTGAGCCAGCTATGTCCTAATACTATTGTGCAAGAGAGATCCAGTGAGGTTACATAGAACATATTGAAGGTGGTTTCATCAGATGGAAAGAGAATTGAAAGGTCTGTGATGGAGTTGATGTTAGAGGTAGAGAAGCCATCGAAGAGATGAAGAGAAAGCAGAGAAACAGAGTTTGTAGGGATTTTGTAGGTCTTAATGAATATGAAGTCTATAAAGCAGTGGGTAAAACCAGAGTCAAGTAGACATGAGATGAAGGATAGGTTAAGGGTTAGGATGGATACTATAGATTTAAGGGAATTTGAATCAGAAAGAGCAGATGTATTGAGATGGAGTTTCTGAGGTGCACGATTAGGAATAATATGACTTCTGGATTATACATGAAATGTGTTAAGATCAGTCACTCTGGTCCCCTGGAAGGAAGTTCTTGGGCACAGGAGTAGGATGTGGAGTTCTGGAGTAGAAACAGCATATGACAGTATCCCCCTCTTAGGCCTGAACCCTTGAAGGCCATGTGGCTGAGTGGGGTGTGGAGTTCGGATGTGGAGTTGTGTTGTGAAGTTTAGTCAACCTGCATGACTCCATTGATTGTTAGTCGGAGTCCGAATTTGTGGCTGGGCATATAAACCTGGATGATATGTGACTAGTCTTTGATTTTCTCCCACCATCAGTAACATGGCTAACCCATCCGATCTCCCCTTTCCACTATCAGAGATTGCCAAATGGATCTAAGGAGACATCTAGGAGAAGATTGATGATGATGACTTAACTGTAGCTGCGAAGGCTGCAGAGCAAGGGCAACAACAGGAAGAGGCCAAGAGGAAGGCCAAGGAGATAGCACAGAAGAAGGCCGAGACAGAGGTGCATGCAGCGGAGGAGAAGAGGCAGGCAGAGGTAGCAGAACGGAGGTGCAAGGAGGCAGTGGAGGTGGCCAAGAAACAGGTGAGTGGCCATGTTCTGTGAATACAGACACTACTGATTGTTGTTAGGCTGAGCAAGTCCAGGTTGTGCAGACTGTGGACAAAGGCAAGGAGAAGGCGCCACCACTGTGCAACTGGTGCGAGTCAAGGGACAAGCCATATGAAATGGGCACAGGCAAGTCCAAGTCCTGTATCGCCTATCAAGAGGCGAAGGTGAAATGTGTATGCCCTGGAGATGGCAAGGTGCCAGAGAAGCCCATGACAAAGAAACCCACGACCAAATGGAGGCACACGATGGAGGCAGAAGAAAACCCAAGGCTGTGCAAGAAGGTGCAAGAGGATGCAGAGACAGGGGCAGGGCCAAGCAGAGAGAGCGGCATCGAGCGTGCCCTTTGGGGCATTGAGCTGGTGATCTGGTCATTGGATAACCATGTCCAGACCCAGACTCACCTGCTTCGCCAGCTTGTGGAGCTCAAGGAAGCGGAGGCATTTGATGATCCAGAGGAGGAGATGGTGGATAAGGACATGGCGGAGGTGGTGGGAGAGTTGGAAGGGTTAAGGAAGGACTACGAGGAGTCCAGGATGTCACTGCCTTTGCCCCCATAGTGTAAAGTATTAGTTTCTTGGACTTGTATAAATAGTGATGGAGTTGAATGGAAGAACGGAGTGAACTCAGAATGGAAGGAACTATCATAGGAGTGGTGTGAAGGTGTGCAGAGTGCATGTAGAGTGTGGATACATATAGAGGACACAAGCGCAGAGGAGTAAGACTGGAATGATGCGGGTGGACTCCTATCCCCCTCTTAAGCTGAAGCGGCAGAGAGGACGTGGAGGCCAAGGAAAGGTGAGTGGACAGAGGTGCCAAAAGGTGGATGTCTGGAGGAACGAAGTCACAGCAGACAGAACAGAGTGAGCCCAGGAGGTTGGCATTTCGAACATCAGTACCTGGAAGAGTTGCTTCCCAAACCCAAGTCATCAACGGACAAAAAAGTGGGAGGGCTAAGCAGTATCTGATGGTGCATGAGTCTGGAACCCAATGAGGTATGCGGAGTACACATCAGAATGCTACACCTAATACAGAGTGTGTCAGGTCAACATGGCAGAATAACGGAGGAGGTGCAGAGTTGGGATACAGCAGGATCAGAGGGGCAAAAGGTCAGAAAGGAAAGACAAGAAATAAATGAATGGGGAAAAGGACAAGTGAAAACGAAATCAGAGTATCAGAGGGAACAAAATTAAACAGAGTATACCAGATACTAGATAGTATAGGGATGAGGACAGGAAGGACAGAGGTCCAGAGAAGAGCAGAAGTCAATCATCCAATGATGAAGAGGTGTCGGAGGAACTCAAGGACATGGAGGAAGGAACAGATGCATGCATCATAGTGGCGTGAGAGTCAGAGCAGGGACAAGAGATCACGGAGTGTCCTGCAGAACCACAGAACATATAGAGCATGAGGTTGATGTGGCGAAGTTGTTCTTCTGGACGAAGGCGACCATTAGAGCCCAAGAGCAAAGTTGGAGAGTCAGATGAATTGGAGGATGGGAGGTCATGAGTCGCAGGTGATGCTTTAGTGGGAATGTCTGAGGAAGAGGGAGGATCTGTGAAAGGCTCATCCAGAGTTGTGGAGACAGATGGAGTTGATGAAGACAAGTTGGAGGAGGGAGGAGGGTTACCAGTTTGTTCTTTCTGGTGTTCCCAATACTGGCAGTCAATCTTCTAAGCCATAAAATGGAGTTCATAGATAGTGGAGGGCTTCTCAAGACAAGAGAGCTCGTTTTTGATGTGATCAGGAAGTTCTAAGTAGAAGCTTCGAAGGAGTGCACTGGAGCCCCATTCTTGAACCTGAGAAATGGAGCAATTCCACTTAACTATGTATCGGGAGATCCTTTTGGAGTTGAACATGTGGAGTAATGTAAGGGCTGCCTCAGCATTGGCAACTGGGTTGTGAGGGCCAAAATTTGACTGAAGTTCATGAAGGAATGAATACCAATCATTCATCCATAATGGACAATCCTGCAAAGTGTCAACTCTAAGGAGGTCTGGCTCAAAATATTCTAATGCAGTGCTGGAGAGGTAAGACTGCACAAATGTGACCTTGGCTCAATCAGTGTGAAACAAGCACGGACGAGCTTGGAAGTTAAGTTCACATTGTGTGATGAAGGAACGGAGTTTCAATGAATGGAGACCATCAAAACAATCCAGCAAATGGATTTTAGGAGTGGTCAAAGCAGAGTTGGATAGGAGTTCGGAGTTCATAGCTTTGATGGCATTAGCCAATTGTGCAAAAGATTCAAAGGCAAGCGGAGTACTATTCCTAGGAGTGGAGCGAGCACTGGAACAAGTGGGGTGCGACAGGAGGGACTGAGTACATCTATCTCCAGGTGGCAGAGTGCCCATAGATGCTCTAGGGGTTGTGGAGACATGGCTCCCATGGTGTGCAAGGTGTGCAGAGGTGGAGGACTGAGGGTGAGTGGAGATGCTAAGGAGGTTGCCTGGAATGGAGCGATAACTACCAAACACAGACTGAAGGGCTTCACGTTGGGATGGGTAGTACTGCTGACTGCTCATGCTTGATGGTGACGGAGAACCTACACAAATGGGGGTCTGAATATACTGTTAAGATTGGTCACTCCGGTCCTCCAGAAGGAAGTCTGTGGGCACAGGAGTAGGATGCAGAGTTCCAGAGTAGGAATGGCATATGATAAAATGGCCAAAAACCCAAATGTGACTGGACCCAGTTTACTACCAACTACTTTAGTAAAGGATATAAAGAAGTACTAACTCACTATGTTTAGCAGAGAGTTTGAAGAATGCTTGAGGCTTAGTAGTTGAGTTCTGAAAATAATCCAAAAGACTAGACTGGGAATCCATCCAGTATTGTCCTTGGAGTTTATATACTCTACTTGTTTGTACATGTATTGTTAACCCTAATACCCAATTAGGATATACTACATATGATCTGTGTCAAAGTCCGTCACTATGTCTAGCCATCCAATGGCTTTAAAGGCTTATTACAGCCTCTAGGGCTGAGGGGAATGGAACTGAATAACATGTTTGATACTGCAGATGGCAGATCAAATGGAAGAGAAGCTGCAGCAGCAGTAATTAAATGGGCTATGCTCTAGCCATGCACAGCACAGAAATGAAAAGAATCACATAGTGATTAAAAGGACACTGACTAGGCATGTTAGAAGATCAGAGAACATGGTGATTACTGTGGAAGAGATTAGCCAAATGGGTTTAGATCTGATTGGAAAAAAGAGTGGAAGGTAAGCATGATCAGTCTCTGATAAACTCTTCATCATAACAGACTTAGTATGCATTTTTTTTCTCCAATCTTATCTTATTTTTTTAATTTAATCTGTATATAAGATGGCAAGGATCATCACACTACTCCCCTCTTAAAGATCATTGTCCAAATGATTGAAAGGAAGATGATGAGTCAGAACTTCAGTGATATTTTTAGGACATTTCTGGAAAGGAAAAGAAACTGATCAGGATTAATAGTAAGGACTCAAGGTGCAGAAGGATGAGCCTGATAGAAGTTGGAAATAGCCTTTTTGGCATTAGTAAGGTTGGAGCATGGCTCTCAAGTTCGTTTCATTTCGTCATATTCCTTCTAGTGTATCAGATATTCCAGTCAACACTGCTGATATCTGCTGTCCACTATGAAATCAACTTCCCATTCATTATCTCTATCCTCTGTAACCTTAACAGGACCAGGTTGAATAACCAGCTGTCCATCTAGGCATTTCTTATAAGGTTTAATTCAAGAGATATTCACAACTGGATGAATGCACATTGATTGGAGAAGTTTCAGTTCCACTGCATTGGTTTCTACTAGTTTCATAATAGAGAATGGGCCCAGCCATCCTTCTAAAAGCTTCTCAGAAGTTTGTGTCAAGCAGAGATTCTCAGTTGACAACCAGACCTGCTGGTCTATGTGGTAATCAGAGGAGGTGCTATGAGATTAATCAGCATATTTCTTCTGATGAGCCTGTGCTGCTTTCATATTTTGTTTTACTTGATCAAATGTGGTGGCCATCTTATTAGCAAATCTTACTGCAGCAGGTGCTTTATCTGTCTTGGGTGGTTCTATTCCCATTCTGGGATTATATAATCTCATAACTTTGAAAGGAGTTTTTTTGGTGGAAGTGTGTTGTTTGGAGTTAATAGAAAATTGGGCAATGGCAAGCCAATTAGCCCATCTATCTTGTTTTTCAAAACAAAAAATCTTTAAAAACTTCTGAACTTCTTTATTAACAATCTCAGATTGTCTGTTTGTTTATGGATGAAATGCAGTGCTGAGTTTGGTTTTAATAGAGAATGCTTTATTGATTTCAGTCATGACTTGTGTGGCAAATTGCAGACCTCAATCCAATATGATAGAAGATGGAAGACCATGATGCTTCCATATATGATTAAGGAACAATTATGTTATATCTAGGGCACTACACTGCTTGGTGCATGGAATAAGTTCTACCTCCTTGAAGAATCGATCAACAACCATGAGAATAGCATCAAAAGATTGGGATTTAGGAAGATCTGTAATGAAATTGGTGGATATATGACTCTAAGGGGTTTCAGGTATGGGAAGTGGTATCATTAGACTGCTTGGGGGTTTATTGATTCCTTTGAATCATTGGCACTTGTTACAACAACTCACATAGTCTTTGGTAAAGGTGAATATTTCTGGCCATCAATAGAATCGTGAGATTAATTCTAGAGTTTTCTCATATCTAGCATGTCCAGCCATAGGAGAATTGTGAAAGAGTTACAGTATATTCATCTTGATCAGGGCAGAATCTGGAACATATATGTGGCCTTGCAGGTCATACAACAAGCCATCTTCTTCTTCAAGTAAAAAGTGCTTTCTGCTAAGATAAACTGTATCTCCTTTTGTAAGCTTATAAAGTTCATTGAATATAGATTTATTGAGTTGTTTGCCTTCATCAGAGATGAGAAATGGAGTATCTATCTCCATTTGTCCAATCTACTCTAGTAGGATTACTAGAATTTCTTTATTGTCATCTCTTATGCCAATAGCATGGTCCTCTCTTCTAGAAAGGGCATCAGCCTTACCCATTGTGGCTTCTGGCTTATGAATCCATTTGAAATTGAATCTAGATAAGTATTGAGCCCATCTAGCTTAGTGTCAATTGAGATCTTGTCTCGTTTGATACAATTGGAGATTCTGATGATCATTCCAGACTTCTACTGTAGATCTAGCTCCTTCTAGATAATGTCTCTATTCTTCTGAGGCTCAAATTACTAAGAGCATTTTCTTATCTAAAATGGGGTAATTTCATTCTGCTGGTTGCATGCTATAAGAAGTATAAGTGACAGGATGCCATTTGTCATCTTTCTTAATAGAGAGCACTGCTCCTATGGCATAATCTGACACATTGGCTTCTAGATGGAATTCATAGTCTATATCTGGATATGCTAAAATGAAGGCCATGACAAAAGCAGTTTTAAGCATGTCAAATGCTTTTTGCTGAGCTAAGCTCTATTCAAATGGAACTTCTTTTTTTAGTAAGTCATTAAGTGGTCTGGCCACATTTGAGAAATCAAAAATAAAAAACATCTGTAAAAGTTTGCCAATCTGAAAAAACTTTTTACTCCTTTGAGATTTTGGGGAACCTGTTACATACCACTCCAACTCCAGTACTCCAGTACACTCCAGTATGATCTCTGGTATGATCTCTGGTACAATCTCCTAGATATCTCTTGTCTCTCATATTCTTGATTCATATGATCTTCTTCAGTTATTCTCATTCTTAGTTCCTCTGGGCAGGTGTCTTGCTTAGTACAACAGCCTAACATCTATCCCCAACCTGTTCCAGACCTGTCTTGAACATCTGTCTCTAACTTGTCTCTGACTTTGATATATTATTACTCATTCTGTTTCATCTTTGACAATCTGTCACATTTCATTACTAATCCATCTGGACTCCATAGTATAAATTGTTACAGTTATTGATTGCACAATGACTGAATACATAGTGTTATAGTAATTGATTATGCATTTTTACCATTTAGAGTATAAGGAGTGCTCAACCTGAATATGGTTGATTGTTTATGTTTGTAGATGTTGTTACCATGCTCTGTACAAGCCTCAGAGTTCACTGTTTGCGATTCCCAGTTTTTAACAGTGAACTCCAGGTAATGTATACTTAGCACTATCTCAATATACCAGTTTCTAACAGTGAACTCCAGCTGTGTGGATTCCAGCTGTTAACATAAATATGATACTCCAACTTGTATATACTTCAGTTTGAATATTGAATTAGTCTCCTCCTCACACTTCTGATCTTGAGCTCTGTGCTCATCTGACCTCTGACTCTGAGGATAACAAGTACAAGGGCATGACATATAAGTCCTGTGCCAAATGTCCTCACCCCCTCTGTTCCATCCATCCTTTCCTCACCCTCCCATTGCAACTCTGTTCTAGATATCATTGGACCTATCTGGAGGATCCAGACTTGATAGAACCAGCCATTATGTTATAGCCTCTACCTTCTTTGGATCCATAGAAATGCCATTCTTTTCCACAATCATGCCAAGAAAATCTACTTCTGTGATATAAAAAGCAACATTTGGATGCTCTCACAAAGAGGTCATTCTCCTTTAATCTCTGAAGAACTTCTTTAATGATTTGATTATATTCCTCAGGATCCTTGGTTTTAGTGAATATTAAAAGATCATCAATATATACCACTACCATGTCATTCATATTAGTAAAGATTTCATTTATCATTGCTTGAAATATGGCTGGGGAATTGCACAATCCAAAATACATTACAAGAGGTTCATATGCTCCTTGGAAGCATACAAAAGCAGCTTTCCACTCATCTCCCTTTTTTATGCAAACATTGTTGTATCTCCACCATAGATCCATTTTTGTAAATAATTTTGCATCTTTGAGTTTATCAACTAGCTGCAATATCAGGGGTAATGGGTAGTTATTCTTGATGGTGTGTTCGTTAAGATATCAGTAATCCTATACCATACATTTTCCACCATCTTTTTTTGGAATAAAGAATATGGGTAAAGTTTGTGGGGATTTCAATGGACAAATATAGCCTTTCTGTAATTGTTCATCTAGGAATGCCATTACTTCTTCTTGTTCATCCACCAATAGTGAAATAATCCTTCCTTTGTGGGGTTTAAAATTATCTTGCAATTCAATTGCATGATCCCAGGATTTTCATAATGGCATTCTTTCTAAATTCTTTTTTGAGAACACTGTGAAATAATCATGATATTCTTTTAGGACTAATTGTTCTGGCAGAGTTTCTTTTGATTGAACTCACTCTAACACCTTATCCTGTTTGAATTGTCTCTCTTGCTGATGGATCCATTAATACATCTGGTATGATTGATTTCACTGCTCTTTTTGTAGCATTTGTAAAAACTTGCTTAGGGTGAAATCACCTTGTTGGAGATTTTGACAATGCTAGGGACATCTTGTCAATCTAACCTCTCCAGTTGTCCAGTCTATTTTTGGGTTGTGGTGTTATAACCACTCATATTCCAAAATGAACTTGAATTTTCCCAGATCAGTGACCTTAGCTATCAATTTCTCACAATGACCTTCATATTCCATAACAAGTTGACAATTATGCATAATTTTTCCAGCAGCATTTAGAGTTCCATTGGCATTATACACAGGAATAGGATATTATAATGGAGTTAAGGGTAGATGAAGATGCTGGGCAAATTGTTGATCAATGAAGACTGCATTCATGCCAGAGTCTAGGAGGGTGGAAGTTTTGGTAAATGGAAGCACTATATCCTTCTTGGGATTTATAGTTCTTAGGAAATGGAACTCCAGTTCCACTGTTTTGGACATTAGCTCATCTAGATCTGTTTCAGATAGATCCAGATATATAGTTTTTATGTCATATTGTTTCTGATCATTAGTAGGAGTGGGAGTCTTGATGCTCCTTATCTCCACTACTTTTGAGAATATTTCTTTTGTTGTATATGAATTAAGCACTGGTATCTTGTTCTGGCCAAGCTCATTTTCTAAATGAGACCTGCATGATGGCAAAGATGTATCTTCTTCTATTTTCAGAATAGCATATCTATTAAGGCTTCCCATCTTCCCAGATCTAATGGGTTGCCTCATGCTTTTTTCAACTGAGTAGCAATTGTTTCATAATCCTAGAACCAGGCACAAGCTTCGTTGAAATTCATATCTGCTATGGATTTACTCCAATCTTGTCCCTTACCCTTGTTCTTAGGTGGACTCTCAGGTTTGAAGGAATCGTTTTGACTCATTTCTTGTATATTGCATGAGGAACATTCAGTTGCACATCATTTAGCATGTCCTCCTTTAAGGAATTTGTATTTATCACATGCCTTTTTGGGCTTTGGGCATTTAGCAGCAACATGTAACCCATCACAATTGAAACATTTAAGGAGTCTTCTATTTTCTTGCTCCTTTTGGACTGTATCTATGTCCATGGTGTTGGGATCTTAGCTAGGCCTAGAGATTCTTTTGGCAGTTCCTCATTTGATGAAGCCTAGTAGTTCTTGGCATTCATTATATTTTTTAGCCTTTTTCATAAAGGTAGCACAATCTATATAGTAACCATCTCTCATGAATAGGTATTTGACCATTTCTTGATTCATATTCCTTTCAAGGATTTGCATTATTCTATTAGCATCATAGTCAGCCATGAATAGATAGTTTTCCATTTTGACAAAGTATTGAGCAACTGTCATTTTGTTGCCCTGTTTTAGATTCTTAATCTAATGTCTAGCCCATTCTTTTTCATTGGTTAAGCAGAAATGAAGCTCCACTAATCTTTTAAACTCCAGCCAATCTATTGTATCTCCTTTTAGGATTTTATTCAGATGGGTCCTTGTAAAGGCTTCAGCATTTCCTTTTGTCATTTATAACAGGATAGCTTTTACCCCTGTCTCTTCTTTTAGAGCTCTAATATTTTCATCTCTCCATACTTGGGCTTTTGTCCACCATTCTTTGACCTTTCTTCCTTGTATTCCATCATATTCCCCTGGATCAGCAATGATCTTTGTAATGTGAACAGAGGATCCTAATTCAGCTTTGATCTGTTCTTCCATTTGTTTCAACTCTTTGCACATCCTTTTGTTATCCTAAGTGATTCAGTTCATGGCATGATTTTAAGCATTTAAATAATCTCATAAATGAATTCCCAATTGAAACAGTTCTTGTTTTGATGAATTAGCTAATACGTCCAGCACATTGGTGAGATGTTTCGGAATAGATATGATTTAGTTAAATGTGGTGATAGTTATGTTATCATCTTCTTTGGAGTTTGCTCTTCTGGGGATATGCCAATTATTGTCATTAAACCAACCTCCATAGTATCTCCAATTATCTCTGGAGGCTTTTGTTGGGCTTATGATACTAAAACTTATGCTAAAGGGGTTTTCTTCTGTCTTGTAGACATGTACAACAGCGAGTATAGGAGTGTTTCTTTCTATGACTAGTTTGATGATCCAACACAGTACTCCTATGAGTACTAGAAAGATTCCTATGATGGTGGCAAGAATGATTTCAAAGATCATCTAATTGTTACAGCATTGAAATCCTTCTCCAAAGGTCCAACTGTCTGTAGTAGCATTGGTTGTAGGTACTACTCTGATGAATATGGAATAGAAAGTTCTGAGTGTCCTTGATCTACTTCCCACAAAGAGAATTGGGACTTATGAGTCTGTGGTGTATTTAGCCAACCACTTGAGGAAGTATAGTGTGATCAGATAAAAGGTCAGACAAAAAGAGAGGGTGATGACAAATAATTGCATTCAATATTTGTAACTTTTTGCTAATATATCCCTTAACCTTATTCTACTTCCTCTTTCTATTCCCCTCTTTATCTTTTGTTGATATTGGTGGCACTGCCTTTTCTTGGATAGGGCTGGTGCTTCTTCAAACTCATAATTTGACCACTCTGAGAGTGATCTGTGGTGGAGGAGATTAAATGTCCAGCTATAAAAACCAGCCTATACTATCAAAGCTATAGTGTAAAATCCCCTCTCTTCTTCCAAGGGCAGCCAATGCAGTGAGAACTAACTGATGTCTATGATACTCGGTCTAGGGCTGCAGTTGTTTGGATCTAGAGTAGGCAGAAGG
The DNA here is from genome assembly GCA_038094415.1 of Xerocomus alliaceus. NCBI lineage: Eukaryota > Fungi > Basidiomycota > Agaricomycetes > Boletales > Boletaceae > Xerocomus > Xerocomus alliaceus. Next base: position 4,208 of record JBBPUB010000213.1, on the reverse strand, counting down.
AGGAGGTCTGGACTGTCTTCTTCATGCTCTTGCTTTGTAGGGGTGGATAGAATAAGGGGGACTATCAAGTCCTCTCCCTTTGTGTTGGTGATTAGCAATGTACTGTCTTCATAGCTGATCTCTAATCTCAATTTTTCTTCAATCATATCTCTCATAATCAAGTCCTAATGGAGGAAGCTGGGTAAAGAACCTTCTAACTCTCTCAAGAAGGCAGTTGCTAGTGACTTGGATCTGTTCCCACCCTCTGAGACCTTGGTGGCCTGCTCTTGCTCTTCTCTTGGTGCTCTTCTTTGAGGTCTGACAATGAAGGGATGAAGGGAGTGGTGGAACTGGATGGGCACTAGTACTTGTTAGTACTGGTGTAGCTGTAGAAGAAGGGGTCACTAAAGAGAGAGTCTAGTCTAATGAAACAGTCAAAAACCTGAATGTGACTGGACCTGGTCTACTATCAACTACTTTAGTAAAGAATATAAAGAAGTACTAACTCACTGTGTTTAGCAGAGAGTTTGAAGGATGCTTGAGGCTTAGTAGTTGAGTTCTGAGGGTAATCCAAAAGACTAGACTGGGGATCCATCCAGTGTTGTCCTTGAAGTTTGTATACTACTCTACTTGTTTATACATATATTGTTAACCCTAGTACCCAATTAGGATATACTATGTATGATCCATGTTAGAGTCCATCACTATATCTAGCCATCCAATGGCTTTAAAGGCTTATTACAGCCTCTAGGGCTGAGGGAAATGGAACTGAATAACATGTTTGATACTATGGGTGGCAGATCAAATAAAAGAGAAGCTGCAGCAGCAGTGATTAAATGGGCTGTGCCCTAGCCATGCACAGCATGGAAATGAAAAAAATCACATAGTAATTAAAAGAACACTGGCTAGATGTGTTAAAAGATTAGAGGACATAGTAATTACCATAGAAGAGATTAGCCAAATGGGTTTAGATCTAATTGGGAAGAAAAGCAGAAGGCAAGCATGATCAGATTAGATGAAAAAGATAAGATAAGATCAAAGAAAAAAAATGCACACTAAGTCCATTATGATGAAGAGTCTATCAGAGACCATATATGAGATAGCAAGGATCATCACAATGCAGTTCTATAGGAGCCATACTATTTTTTTGCCTCTAAAAAAGCAGAGCTTGTTGAGGCTTCTGCTGGAGTAGTCACAGCAGCACAAGCCTTTAAAGCTCTAGAGCTGGATTTTGAACACTCCTTGGCAGTGTGCCTGGATTGCCTGCAGAACAGGCAGAGACCTTGGCAAAGGCAGCATTGGTGCTTCTTGGGAAAAAGCTTGCCATTCTTTCCCAACTTGGCAGAGATATTGTCAGCATTGTTAGCATCTTTATTCTTAGGTGCATTCTTACCACCTCTAGAGGATCTGAAGGGTGAGGAGTTGGATTCCTTGGACTTGGATTTGTCCTTGGACTTGTCAGATGTGCTGGAGTTGTTATTCAAGAATGTTGATAAGGTGGATTTATTGTTGGAGTGGTCTCCAGAGTTCAAACCACTTGGCTTGGTTGCTTAGAAGATTTCCTCCTTTTGCTTCCAATACTGATGGTTTATCCTTTAAGCCATCTCACAGAGTTCAGCAAGGGTGTTAGGCTTGCCAAGATAAGAGACCTCATTCTTGATCCAGTTTAGAAGTCCCATGTAGAAACTCTAGTGGAGCACACTATGGCCCAATCCCAGACCTGGCTCGCCAGGTGGTTCCACTCAATGATATATCTGGTAATGCACTGTGAGTCTTTCATTTGCAGTTGCTTGAGTTGAGCTTCTGCATCAGTGATGGGGTTGTGGAGTCTGAAGTTGGACTATAGTTCATATAAAAACATTTGCCAGTCATCCATCCACTTCAGCCAGGAATGCAGGGGTTTGGTCCTGAGCAAGTCTGGTTTAAAATAATCTAAGGCTATGCTTTTGAGATATGATTGCACAAATGTTACCTTTATCCTATCAGTGCAATAGGTCTTCAGGTTTGCTTGAAAGTTCAGTTCATACTGAACAATGAAAGGCCAGAGCTTCTTGAAATCCATTTCATCAAATAGGTCTGGCTCTCAGACTTTTGCCTTTGGGGTATCAGAGTTGCCATTATGCCTGAGTGCTGCTCTGGTCATGTCCTATATCATGTTAGCAAGCTGCACAAATAGTTCATAGGCTAGCAATACATGATTGAGATTGTCATCTTTGAATTCAGAGGCTGAATTGTTATTAGATTGATTGGGGTTGTTACCAGGTGGGTTATTATCCAGATCATCACCACTGTCACTGTTATTACCACCATCACTGGGGTCTGTGGTTGGGGGTGGAGGGCCACTGGCACCATTAGGAGGTCCTCATGAGCCACCTATCTCAGGCACTGAACAAATCAATGACCAGGAGCAAGACCAGTCACCAGCTAACTCCCAAAAACAAGGAGATGATAGAGATTGTTCTAAGGACAGCACTGTCAGATGGGAGTTATATCTAAAATACTGAAAATCAAGGGGATGTGGCCACAAGCAGTGAAGCTGACATATTTGCTAGGAATACTATAGGAACTACCAAAGGTAGCCATGGTTTTGGAGTGAGTGTTGTATATATGAGTGCAAAACATGAGGTTTTAAAGACTAGAACAAGGTGTGAGTATGAATATACTATCAAGTCTGGTCCCTCCAGAATGTTACTCCAGATAAGTCCAAGCTAGTGGGGCAGAGGTTCAGAGGTTAGTTCAGAAGTGGACCAAAGTCTGGATGAAGGTAGTAATGGGATGGACTTAGGAGTGTGAGGACTTAGCACAGGACATATGTGTTGCACTCTTGCTCTAGTCCAGTCCTTGTTGAAACAGAGATAAGGAGAAGAATATAGGGAAAGAGACTGGAGAAAGTGAAGGAAACTTAGTTGATATTCATACTGAAGAGAATATAGCAGAATTGTACAAAATATATACTACTAAAAAATGCCACTAGAATGAAGCACATAGAACAGAGTCCAGTAATACAAAGTCTGGAACTATGACCAGTGTTAGCAGTCACTGGAGCTATGCTCCATAATGAACTCTAAATGACAGAGAATGAAGGCTGCAGAACTAATACTAAAGGAGATGTAAGATAAGAAGAACAAGGTGTACTATAATGGATGAAGTCTGGAGGTAAGGAATGCCTTTTTGAGTAGATCATGCTGGAGTTGCACTGCACTGACTGGAGTTGAAGTTCAGAATATGACAACTAGAAAGGCTGAAAATGCTATCTAGGCTACCTATCTCATCAATTCTGCCCTCCCCTTCTCTATCTTCTTCCAGACTGTTTGCAATATGCTCAAATCTGCTTCTCTCAAGGCTATGGTTAAGAAAAAGAAGCCTTATTTGTCACTCAAGCATAGAAAACAAATGCTTACTTTTACTCTCAAGTACCAAAACTGGACTGTGAAGGACTGAACTAGGGTCATTTGGTCAGATGAGACAAAGATCAATAGGATTGGGTCAGATGGGAGGAAGTATATATAGAAAGTAGCAGGTGAGCCTTTGCAGGATAAGAAGGTTCAAGGGACAGTGAAGTTTGAAGGAGGTTTTTTAATGGTTTGGGGATGTATGGGTTGGAATGGTGTGGGGATTCTGGCAGAGATAGAGGGTAAAATGAATGCTGAGCAATATGTTACCATTTTGAAGAACAATCTGCTTCCCAGCATGGAGAGTTCTGGAATTTCTAAGGAGAGCATAATCTTTCAGCAGAATAATGACTCCAAGGACTCCTAAAAAAGAGCTCAGGATTGGCTTGACTTCTATAGGATTAAGCTTCTGGATTGGCCAGCTCAGTCTCCAGACCTTAGTCCTATTGAGCATCTCTGGTAAATCTTGAAAAAAAAGCTCAATAGCTATGGAAAACCATTAAGAGTAGTATGGAAGCTTTGGGAGAGAATTGTGGTGGAGTGGGGCAAGATTAAGGTTGAGGAGTGTCAAAAATTGATTGAAAGTATGTCGAGAAGGTTAGAGGCAGTGATAAGGGCCAAAGGAGGGCCCACTAAATACTAAAAGTCTAGATCTAAAATAATGTTCAAATAAGTGTTCCAATAATATGTCATTTTAAAATAACTATATCTTAGTGCCATAACAACCAAATGACATGATCTAAGTGGTGTTAGAATGCCAAGAGCAAGTACTATCTTTGACCCTGTAAGTGTTTGATCTTGTTTGCCCCATATCTTTGGCAATTGATCCATTTGTCC
>JBBPUB010000212.1:0-22536 GCA_038094415.1 Xerocomus alliaceus | reverse complement strand
AATCATATGATCCAAGTTGGGTTAGGAAGCCTAGAGTAAGTACTACCTTTGCTTATGCAGGTGTTTGGCCTTGTTTGGTCTCTATCACTGGCAATTTACCAATCTCTTCAAAATGTACCAACATTAGAACACTTTTTTGAGCTACTGTATAAACATGATGTGCTATTCAGCTACTTCATTATCACCATAAAATCCATTTGTACCTCTACTAAAGCCAATATCCTCTTTCTTACTGAATCTGGCCTTTTTATTTATAATATTTCCTCTCAGACTGGCCTAGAAAAATCTATTATGGCTAGGGTCATTAAGAAATTCCTTTCAGATAAGGAAAACATCAAGCTAGGGCATCCTTCTAAGCTTTTTCCTACTGATAAAAGGAGAATTGTCTCTAGTATTATCACTAGAAAGGCTGAAAATACTATCCAGACTATTCATCTCATCAATTCTGCCCTGCCCTCTCCTATCTCCTTCTAGACTGTTTGCAATGTGCTCAAGTCTGCTTCTCTCAAGGCTGTGGTTAAGAAAAAGAAGCCTTACTTGTCACTCAAGCATAGAAAACAAAGGCTTACTTTTGCTCTCAAGTACCAAAATAGAACTATGGAGGACTAAACTAGGGTCATTTAGTTAGATGAGACAAAGATCAACAGGATTGAATCAGATGGGAGGAAGTATGTGTGGAAAGTGGTAGGTGAGCCTTTGTAAAATAAGAGGGTTTAAGAGACAGTGAAGTTTAAAGGAGGTTTTTTGATGGTTTAGGAATGTATGAGTTGGAATGATGTAGGAATTCTGGCAGAGGTGGAGGGTAAGATGAATGCTGAGCAATATATCACCATTTTGAAGGACAATCTGCTTTCCAGCATGGAGAGTTCTGGGATTTCTGAGAAGAGCATAATCTTTTAACAGGATAATAATCCCAAGCACTTTTTAAAAAGAGCTCAGGATTGGCTTGACTCCCATAGGATCAAGCTTCTGGATTGGCCAGCTCAGTCTCCAGATCTTAGTTCTATTGAGCATCTCTGGCAAATCTTGAAAAAAAAAGCTCAATAGCTATTCAAAACCATCAAAAGGAGTATGGGAGCTTTGAAAGAGAATTGTGGTGGAGTGGAGCAAGATTAAGGTTGAGGAGTGTGAAAGATTGATTAAAAGTATGCCTGGAAGGTTAGAGGGAGTGATAAGGGCCAAAGGAGGGCCCACTAAATACTAAAAGTCTAGATCTGAAATAATACTCAAATAAGTGTGCCAATGACATCTCATTTTAAAATGACTATATCTTGGTGCCATGACAACCAAATAATATGATCTAAGAGATGTTAGAATGCCAAGAGCAAGTACTATCTTTAACTCTGCAAGTGTTTGATCTTGTTTGTCCCATATCTTTGGCAATTGATCTGTTTGTCCAAAATGGCCCAATATTGGAACACTTTTTTGAACCACTGTATCATCACTGGCATTCTGTCTATCATTAGCTCTGACTTCAAACTCCATCCTGTTGCATTTTATTCCTACACCCTTACAGGGCCAGAGTTGAACTACAACATGTATGACAAGAAGTTGTTGGTAATTTTTGAGGCATTTAGAAATTGACATCACTTTCTTAAAGGCTTTGAAACCCCAATTGATATTATTATCAATCACAAGAACCTTAAGTATTTCTCCACCACTAAGCTCCTGATGTGCTGCCAGGTCTACTGGTTCAAATACCTCTGCCAATTCAATATAGCAATCCATTACTGGCCTGGTAAGCTTGGAGCTAAATCTGATGTGCTAACTAGATATTGGGATGTCTATTCAAAAGAGAGGGATAATATTGAGATAGTAAGGCTACCTCAATGTGCATAGAGAGAAGAGGTATTAAAACCAAGTGGAAAACTTACTTGATTGATTTGAGAATTGGAGTGGCAATTGAGAGAGGATATAAAAAGATAGTATTCTGAAGAATGTTCTTAACAGAAGAGATGGATGTGTGTAAACTGGATTGCAAAGCATGGCTTACTATCTAGCCCTTATATACTATAAGAGATATGTTTGTAGATATATACAGTAAGTATAAACATGGTAAAGACCATGAAATGACATGGAATGTTATGAAATAAGTGTCAAGGTATCAGTATAGCTAACAAACAGCAATAAGAACTCTTATCTATAATGTCATAACAATAGATAATGAAATAGACCATGTTTCTGAATAGATCACATGAAAGTCATGTAATATGGTCTAAAAGTATTATGATTAGGATAAGAATTAAGTAATAGAAATCATAAATTCCAACAAATAAAAACTATACTTGCATCAATTCTAACAATTTCCAGCCCATATTCACTTATGAACAGCTCACTGCATTTCTTCATGTGACTTACTTAGCTACTCTAATACTCTAGACCTTACTCCTAGTTAATGTTGAGTAACTCTGCTCCAACATCCTCTCAATGACCCAGCTGTATCCCACATTCTCTTCTCTGAGTCTATTGACAATTCTTACTGGACAGTCAACTCCAAAGGATTTCTACTCTAGAACAATCACATCTATGTCTCTGAAGCTGAAGATCTCTGACTCCAGATTCTCTGCTACTTTCATAATCACTCTATTGTAGGTCATTGACCAAAACCACACCTTGGAATTCATTTGCCATAAGTATATCTGGCTAGGCATCTGCATCTTTGTCAAGAACTATATCAGCTCTTATACATCCTGTGCCTATGCCAAGATTCCAAGGCACCAGCCTTATGGACTCCTTAAGCAGCTACCAATTCTGAAAAAACCATGAAACTCCATCTCCATGAATTTCATTAAATAGCTTCTCCCTTCAAATGGTTATATAGTAATTCTAGTAGTTGTCAATTGGTTGTATAAACAATTTAATTGATCTTCATTCCAACTCATGATACTATCATCTCCATTAATCTAGCTAAGTTGTTTCTAATCAACATGTTTAGTAAGCATGGAGTTTTCATCCATATCACCTCTGACCAGGGCTTTGAGTTTGTATTACACTTCTTCTGGTCTCTAGGTAATGCTCTCAATATATGCTTTTATTTCACCTCCAAATATCATTCAGAGGGGGATGGTCAAACCAAATGTGCTAATCAAACCCTCAAGCAATACCTTCAGATCTACTATAACTATTAGCAGGACAATTGGTTGGAACTCCTTCCTCTTGTTAAATTCATATACAACAATGCTTCAAGTACTACTATCAGAGTATTTCTGTTCTTCACTAATAAGGGCTATCACTCAAATCTATCTATCCACTTTGATTGCAACCTCACCTTGTTTGTAGCCAAAGCTTATGTTGCAGACTTGAATCAACTCTATAATTTCCTTCAGTCAAAGATGGCTAAAGCTCAGAAGTGTTATCAGAGATCTGCTAACACTAAATGGAGTTTAGCACCAGACTTTAAGATCAGTGACCAAGTGTATGTAAAGGTTAAGTACTTTCAGTCTACACAACCATCCAAAAAACTATTTAAAAAGAATCTAGGTCCATTTCTGATTATTGTTAAGCCTAGTTCTCATTTATTTACCTTATGTTTATCTGACACTATACATTCTATACATCTAGTTTTTCATGTCTCTTAATTAGAAGTTTCTACCTCAAATATTATATCAAATCATGTTTAACCACTGCTGCCTTTGATTGAGGTTAATAGTGAGCCAGAGTATGAGATCATGGAGATTTTAGACTTTAAGATTAATCAGAGAAGGCATTACTGCCAACTCCTATACGTGGTTTAATGGTTGGGCTATAAGGGAACTGATGATGAGACCTCCTGGCTACTTGCTATGGAGCTAGGAAATGTAAGGAACCTTGTTTTGGACTTCCATGAGAAGTACCTGGACAAGCCTGGACCACTACCCACCTAATGTCATACAACTTCAAGATTCCCTTCCTTTTTCTTTCTTCCTGTTTCTTTTCTTTCTTTCTGTTTTTCCTTCTGTTTCAAGTCCACTCCATTTCTCTAGTTCAACTCCATTGCTATTTATACAAGTCCAAAAAAACTAATACCTTATGCTATGGGGGCAATGGTGGTGACATTCCAGACTTCTCATAGTTCTTTTTTAGCCCCTTCAGTTCTTCTACTATCTCTACTGCATTCTTATTTCCTATCTCCTCCTTCAAGTTCTTGAGTGCCTCTATCTTCTTGAGCTCCATGAGTTGGTGGAGCAGGTAGATCTGGATCTGGACATGGTTGTTCAATGACTGGATTGCCAGCTCAATGCTTCAAAGAGCATGCTTGATGCTACTCTTTCTACTTGGCCCTACCTCTACCTTTGTCTTTATGTTATCTAGCATCCTCTTGCATGGTCTTGAATCTTCCTTCACTCCCATGGTGTGCCTCTATTTGATCACTGGCTTTTTCATTGTTGACTTCTTCAGTGCCTTACCATCTCTAGGGTATATGCACTTTACCTTCACCTTTTGATAGACAATGTAGAATTTGAACTTGCTAGTTTTCATCTTGTATAGCTTGTTTCTCAACTGGCACTGGTTACACAGTGGTGGTGCCTTCTCCTTGCCTTTGTTCATGGTCTGCATGACCCAGACTTGCTCAGTCTAACAACAAATTAGCAATGTTCATAACCATATAATATAGCCACTCACCCTTTTTTTGGCTGCCTCCATTGCCTTCTTGCATCTCCACTCCACCACCTCCACTTGCCTCTTCTCCTCTGCTGCCTGTGCCTCAGCCTTGGCCTTCTTCTACATTGCCTACTTAGCCTTCCTCTTTGCCTCTTCCTGTTGTTGCCCTTACTCCATGGCCTTTATGGCTATGGTCATGTTGTTGTCATCAATTTTCTCCTGAATGTCTTTCCAGATCTTCAAAAGTGGAAAGGGGAGATCAGATTCAGTGTTTATAATAATGATGATGGGAGAAAGGCAAAGACTAGTCACATATCATCTGAGCTTATATGTCCAGCCACAAATTTGGACTTTAACCAACAATTAATGGAGTCATGTGGATTGATCAAACTCCACCACAAATCTCCACACCACAACTCCACATCTAAACTCCACACTCCACTCAGCCACATGGCCTTCAAGGATTCAGGCCTGAGAGGAGAATATTGTTATATTCTAAACTTTAATTCTAATTAGTGTAGTGCAACTCCAGTGTGTTCTCTTTAGAAAGGCATTCCTTACCTTCAGACTTCATCCATTATAGTTCTTCTTGTTCTTCTTATCTTACATTTTCTTTAATATTAGTTCTGCAGTCTCCATTCTCCATTACTTAAAGTTCATTATAGAGCATAGCTCTAGTGACTGCTAATACTGGTCATAGCTCTGGACTTTATTTTACCAGACTTCATCCTATGCACTCCATTCTAGTGGTGTTTCTCCATAGTATATATATTCTATACAATTTCACTATATTCTCTTCAGTATGAATATTAACTAAGTTTCCTCTACTTCTCCAGTCTCTTTACTTCTGTTCTCTGCCTTACCTCTGTCTCAACAAGGACCAGACTAGGGCAAGAGTATGACACATATGTTCTGCACTAAGTTCTCACACTTCTAAGTCCATCCCATTACTACCTTTGTCTGAACTTTGGTTCACCTTTGTACTAATCTCTATACCTCTGCACCACTAGCTCAAACTTATTTAGAGTAATATCTCAAAGGGACTGAACTTGACAGCTGACAGGATTGCCTCTCCACCACCACCACCATCATACTCCACCACATCTCTCTTTACATCCACCATGTTTATGGACTTCAAGGATTCTTTGGGCCTAACCATCTATAATCTGAATCTGGATATTATTGTGGTCAATAATAGCTTCCTTCTCACTCTTTTCAATGGCTAGTGAATTCTCTTATCTCCCTCTTGGATTTTATTTTCCCTGGTATGCCAACACTTTGCCTTTGATATCACCACCTGCTTTCAATGTGGAGGTAGGGGTTATTATTAAGCAAGCTGCTTGTAGTACTAATGTCTAACCTACCTTACCCTAGCCTCTGGGCATAACACTTACTCTTGCCTTTGAACCCAGTGCTTCTACTACTAGAATTGGAGACATGGACCTTGCTTTTGCTCTTGATGAGTTTGTTCCACTTGTGACAAGACTAGACACATCTGAAATGATTGTCCATTTAAACATTGTACCATTCAATAGGCAGAGATGATCTTTGAAGACCCCTCTTAAGGGTAGAATACTGGAATTAGGGGTTTCAGTATACAAAAGGGGTATTGCTACAATTCTTTATTCTCATCATCACATCTTTTTTGTCTCTCTTATAATGCTTTAGTATGTTTCTCCATTCTTTTTTTAATATGATGACTATTATTTCCTTTTGATAATGTCTCCTCATTCCATAGCATTTATTGCCTTATCTTCATAGTCTTCTTTCTTGATTTCTTATCATTGTCTCAGAATGCTTACTACTCTACAGCCATTTCTCTAACAACAGCTTAGTCATCCACATTCCATCATGTTCTATGACCTTTTTTTATAGTATATATATATCCAAGTGCCCTATACTATAGTTTTTCATTCTTGATCTATGCAATACAACATAACCTTGAGTTCACTGCAGTTCCTGCATCAAACACCCCTTTAAGTTTTCTAGCACCTTAGCCCCAAACACCTTCAAGCCTCCTATCAATCTAGTTTATTCTAGCCTCCTTGTTCTCTTATTCTTAGTGATCAAGGCTATATATATAATATAGGCAAAGAAATTGCAAATTGTTGTACTTTGTCAGTTCCTACCCTCATATCTTAAGGGTATACAGTGGCTCAAAAAAGTGTCCCAATATTGGGCCATTTTGAACAAATGAATCAATTGTTAAAAATATGGAACAAACAAAATCAAACACTTGCAGAGTTAAAGATAGTACTTGCTCTTGACATTCTAACACCACTTAAATCATGTCATTTGGTTGTCATGGCACCAAAATATAGCCATTTTAAAATCACATGTTATTGGTACACTTATTTGAGCATCATTTCAGATCTAGACTTTTAGTATTTAGTGGACCCTCCTTTGGCCCTTATCACTGCCTCTAACATTCTAGGCATACTTTCAATCAATCTTTCACACTCCTCAACCTCAATCTTACCCCACTCCACCATAATTCTCTTCCAAAGCTCCCATATTCCTTTTAATGGTCTTGAATAGCTATTGAGCTTTTTTTTCAACATTTGTCAGAGATGCTCAATAGAACTAAGGTCTGAAGACTAAGCTAGCCAATCCAGAAGCTTGATTCTATAGGAGTCAAGCCAATCCTGAGCATTTTTTGAGAAGTGCTTGAGATTATTATTCTGCTAAAAGATTATGCTTTTCTCAGAAATTCCAGAACTCTCCATGCTGGAAAGCAGATTGTTCTCCAAAATGGTGACATATTGCTTAGCATTCATTTCACCCTCCACCTCTACCAGAATCCCCACACCATTCCAATCCATACATTCCCAAACCATCAAAGAACCTCCTCCAAACTTCACTGTTTCTTGAATCTTCTTATCCTGCAAAGGCTCACCTACCACTTTCCACACATACTTCCTCCCATCTGATCCAATCCTGTTGATCTTTGTTTCATCTGATCAAATAACTCTAGTTCAGTCCTTCACAGTCCAGTTTTGATACTTGAGAGTAAAAGTAAGTCTTTGTTTTCTATGCTTGAGTGACAAGTAAGGCTTCTTTTTTTTAATCACGGCCTTAAGAGAAGCAGACTTGAGCACATTGCAAATAGTCTAGAAGGAAATGGAGGAGGGGAGGGTAGAATTGATGAGATGGATAGCCTGAACAGCATTTTCAGCCTTCCCAGTGGTAATACTAGAGACAATTCTACTTCTATTAGTAGGGGAAAGCTTAGAAGAACACCCTAGCTTGATGTTTTCCTTATCTGGAAGGAATTTCTTGATGATTCTGGCCACAGTAGACTTTCCTAGGCTAGTTTGAGAGGTAATATTATGAATAGAGAGGCCAGATTCAGTGAGGGAGAGGATATTGGCTTTAATAGAGGTAGAAATGGATTTTATGGTGATAATGAAGTAGCTGAATAGCACATTATGTTTATATACCTCATATTTACATAAGTAACTAGGGTCAAGGCATAGCATCCATCAGAAGCTGTTAAAGTCTTATGTTATTTACCAAATTATAAATAACAGTGTAATGCTCAAATAAGTGTTCCAATAACATGTCATTTTAAAATGGCTATATCTTAGTGCCATGACAACCAAATCTCATAATCTAAGTGGTGTTAAAATGCCAAGAGCAAGTACTATCTTTGACCCTGCAAGTGTTTGATCTTGTTTGTTCCATATCTTTGGCAATTGATCCATTTGTTCAAAATGGGCCAATATTGAAACACTTTTTTAAGCCACTGTAGATTGGCCCAAGCCTTAAAAAGTCAAGGATATTCAGTCCTTCTTCTGTTTTGCAAATTTATACAGGCATTTCATTTATAACTACTCCAATATTGTCATTCCCTTGACCCAACTCACATATAAGGGTACTCTATGGAACTTCTCTAATAACTGTTATTCTACCTTCCAGGCACTTAAGAATGCCTTTACCTCCACTTCAATACTTATCCATTGGATTTTGAATGTTCCAATCATAGTAGAAACCAATTCCTCACTACACTATTGCTGGTATTCTCTCTATCTATTGTATGAATAAAAAAATCCAGCCAGTCACTTACCACTTTTGAACACTCCATTTTCTGGAGCTTAATTATGACACCCATGACAAGGAGCTACTCATCATTCATGAGGCATTCTGGACTTGGCACCACTACCTTGAAGAATCCAGAACTCCAGTTGATGTTATCACTAATCACAAGAATTTAAAGTATTTTACCACTATCAAACTTCTAACTTACCAGCAGGCCTGGTGTTCAGAGTTCCTTTCCTAGTTCAATATGATTGTTTGTTTCCACCCTGGATGCCTCAGAGCCAAGCCCAATGCCCTTACTAGACACTGGAATGTCTACCCCAAAAAGGGAAATAAGAACTATGCTCACATTAATCACCACAACTTCTGCCCCATTTTTACTCAGAAACAGCTCTCTGTGTCTCTACAGGCTACTTACCTTGCAGCTCCAGTCCTCTAGGCCAGCACCCTTTTCAACATCAAGTCACTTCACAGTGATATTCTCTCTGCTCTCCTATTTGACTTTATCACTACCATTTATCTCTCTGACTCCAACTCTGATTCTTGCTGGTCCATCAACTCTAATGGTTTTCTCTATTTGAATAGTTGTATCTATATTCTGGACACTGATAACCTCCAACTCCATATGCTTTAATATAAGCATAATCATCTGCTATTTGAACATTTTAGACAAAATTGCACTTTGGAGCAAATCCATCAGAAATATATTTGACCAGGCATTCAAACATTTGTTAAGGAGTATGTCTCTTCTTGTACAGCCTGTGCTAGAGCCAAGATTTCTAGACATAAGCCCTACAGACTCCTAAAACAGCTCTCAATTTTCAAGAAGCCATGAAACTCCATATTCATGGACTTCATTGAACAACTTTCTGTGTCCTCTGGACACATCATTATCCTGGTTGTTGTTAATTGCCTCTCTAAGCAATGTATATTCATTCCAACCAATAATAAGGTGACATCTTCAGAGCTTACAAAACTCTTTCTCCTTCATATCTTTTCCAAGCATGAAGTTTCCTCTCACATCACCTCCAATCAATATTTAGAGTTTGTCTCTCATTTCTTTCACTCACTCAGAAAAGCCCTCAACATCCAGCTCCACTTCACCTCTAGTTATCATCCAGAGAGAAATGGTCAAACAGAGCATATAAACCAAACTCTGGAATAGTACCTTCAAGTCTATTGCAATTATCAATAGGACAACTGGTCAGAACTCCTTCCCTTAGTGGAGTTTGTGTATAACAACACTCTGAATATAACCACCAGAGTTTCTCCCTTCTTTACTAACAAGGGCTACCATTCAAACTTGATAGTATATTCAGAGAGAGATCTCACCTCCACCAGAGCATAAGAATACTCTGTTAACCTCAACTCCTTTCATTCCTACCTCCATAAGGAGATTGCTGCTGCTCAGAAATAATATTGAGGTCCTGCTAACATCAAATGAACTCTAGCACTGGGTTTTAAAATCAGTGATCAGGTTTTTGTCAAAACTAAGTACTTCTGATCCATGTGCCCCTTTAAAAAATTATCAGAGAAAAACTTAGAACCTTATACTATTATTGCCCAAGCTAGTACACACTCCTTTACATTCCAACTCCCAGATACTATGAAGTTCATACATTCAGTCTTTTATATATTCCAATTAGAACCCTTAGTTCCAAACACAATTTCAGACCAGACTCAGGCTCCACCACCTTTAGTTAAGATTGAAGGCAAATTGGAGTATGAAATTCTTAACTCAAAGATTAACCATAGATAAAGAAATTGCAAGTTGTTATACTTGGTATGCTGGTCTGGCTATAAGGGTACTGAAGAGAAGACCTTCTAGCTTCTAGCCACAGAGCTCAGACATGCCTTTAAACTTATTAATGACTTTCATCTGCAGTACCCAGACAAGCCCAGATCTTACTCTACTTGATTACTCCATTTTAATCTCACTTCATGCAGCCAAAACATATCCATTACTGTTACCTGTGATGATCTTCTATCTACACTACACCTCTGGCTCATACTCACTCCCAATTCCTTATCTGCAAACTCCCTCCTTATTGCCTCCTTCTTTTTTGCCCTCAACTCCATCAACTCTGCTGCCATCTTTTCCTCCACTCCACTCTCCACCTCTGTGTCCATGTCCATATCCAACCTATACACCTCCTTTGTCTTCATCTACATCAGCTCCTTTATCACCTACATTTGATGGATCTTTTACCTTGTCTACACCCTGACTACCTCTTGGAGTTCTTAGATTGACTTCAAAGGGCCTCTATCCACTTCAGAGCTGAACCCCCTGAGCCACTAGGCCCAGCTACTGTACTACTCCCCTCTGTCCTTGCCCTTTTCACTAGCCTCTTCACTTTCATAATGGCCCTCTTCCTTCATCACTCTAGCTTCTTCTCTTTAGACTGCTTGTACTTCACCTTTACCTCACAGCACTCCATGCATGAGGTTGACTTGCCAAACCCAAGCTGATACTCAAGCCTGTGCTCATTGCATCTCTAGCATATAGAAGGTCTGTTTTGTGCCCACACCTTTCTCTTGCTCCAGCTCTACTGAGCAGTCACCTCCACTACCTATGGTTGGTCAGTTCTAGTCAGCTTCTATAAAGACAGCACTTATCCTTTTTTTTGCAGCCTTCTTTGTATTGGGATTTACAATTTCATATTATCTAATTCTTATCCTGATCATAATTTTTCTAGACTGTATCACATGACTTTCATGTGATCTGTTCCAGAACATGGTCTATTTCCACTATCTATTATTATGACATCATAGATAAGAGATCTTATTGCTATTTGTTAGTCATACTAATATCTTGATATTTCTTCTATAACATTCCATGTCATTCCATGGTCTTTACCATGTTTATACTTACTATACATACATACAAATGTATCTCTTACAGTATATAAGGGCTAGATAGTGAGCCATGCTTAGCAGCCTAGTATTCACATACTCTCATCTCTTCTGTTGAGTTACACTTCAGAATAACTATCTCTTCATATCCTTTCTTGATTGCCACCAATTCTTAAATCAACCAAGTAAGTTTCCTACTTGGTTTTAATACCTCTTCTTCCTGTGTGCACTGAGATAGCTTTGCTATCTTGATAGGTTATGAGCCCTGTCTTAATATAGAAGGATGTCATTTGAATTCATAATGCCTCTGTCAAGTCCAGATCCTCTAGACAAGTCTGATGATATCCAGAATGGAGTTGTAATGGGAGGGTGAGAAAAAAATGGGCAGATTGGAGGAGGCAAGGACATTTGGTGTAGAACTTATGTGTCATGCCCTTGTACTCATTATCCTCAAAGTCAGAGATCAGATGAGTGTAGAGCTCAAGGTTGGAAGTGTGAGGAGGAGACTAATTTGATATTTAAACTAAAGTATGTACAAGTTAAAGTACCATATTTATACTATGAAGTCTAGATGAATTAGTAATAAAATGTGACAGGTTGTCAAAGATGAAACAGATGAGTAATGATATATTAAAGTCAAAGACAGATGTTGGAGCTGTCATACTAAGTGAAACACCTGCTCAAAGGAACTGAAAATAAGACTAACTAGAAGGAGATTATACAAATCAAGAATATGAGAGACAAGATAAAGGATATCTAGGAGATTATACTAGAGATTATATCAGAGATTATGTTAGAGAGTACTGGAGTACTGGAGTTGGAGTGGTATGTGACAGTATCCCCCCTTTAGACCTGAACCCCTGAAGGCCATTAGCCAGTAGACAATATAGAGTAGCAGAGTCTGAATTTCATTAGTTCCCAATTTATAAGTCTAATTAGCCTGTGATCACACCTTAACTTCAAACCAACATTATGTCTGGAATCCAACAACTATATGCCAACATCAAGGAGTAGGACAATGCCTGTCTTATAGAGTGTGAGGACAATAATGATGCATTGTGGAATGCAAAGGTGGTGAAGCAGAGGCAGAGAGCAAAGACAAGAAAGAAGGAGAAGGTGTGGAGAAAGGCAGAGGAGGCCATGAAAAAAAGGGTAAGTGCTGCTCCCATAGGAGCTAACTAGAACTGACCTACCACAGACAGCAGAGGTGACTGCTTAGCAGAGCCAGAGCAAGGGAGAGGTGTGGGCGCAGAGTGGACCTTCTATATACCAAAGATGCAATGAGTATAGGCTTGAGTATTAGCTCAGGCCCAGCAAGTTAACCTCATGCATGAAGTGCCACAAGGCAAAGGCAAAGTGTAAGTGGCCCAGAGAGGAGAAGCTGGAGTGGCAAAGGAAAAGGGCCATTATAAAAGTGGAGAGGCCAGCAAAGAGGGCAAGAATGGAGGGGAGTAGTCATGATTCTGGAATGGGTGTTGTAAGTATAGATATGAGACATGAGGTTTTTAAAGACTAGAACAAGGTGTGAGTATAAATATACTGTCAAGTCTGGTTCCTCTGGAATGTTACTCTAGATAAGTCTAAGCTAGTGAGTAGAGGTTTAGAGGTTAGTACAAAGGTGGACTGAAGTCCGGATAGAGATAGTAATAGGATGGACTTAGGAGTGTAAGAACTTAGTACAGAATGTATGTGTTGCACTCTTGCTCTAGTCTGGTCCTTGTTGAGATAGAGGTAAGAAGGAGAACAGAGAGCAGAAGACTGGAGAAAGTGGAGGAAACTTAGTTGATATTTGTACTGAGAAGAGTATAGTGGAATTGTACAGAATATATATACTACTAAAAAACACCACTAGAATGGAGTGCATAGGACAGAGTCTGGTAATACAAAGTCCAGAGCTGTGACTAGTGTTAGCAGTCACTGGAGCTATGCTTCATAATGAACTCTAAGTGATGAAGAATGGAGACTACAGAACTAATACTAAAGGAGATGTACAATAAGAAGAACAAGGGGTACTATAATGAACAAAGTCTGAAGGTGAGGAATGCCTTTCTGAGTAGATCATACCAGAGTTGTGTTGTACTGACCAAAGTTGAAGTCTGGGATATGACAGTGGCCTTGAAATTACCATTTCTGGAGTTAGATCCAGAAACCTTGTTGACCCTAGAAATCTCTTCCCTATGTTTTCAATAGCAATGGTTGATCTGCTGTGCTAAAGCATAGAGATCATGGAGGTCACCTAGTTTGCCAAGTTAAGACAACTCATTCTTAATGTGATTAGGAAGTCCAATGTAGAAACTATAGTAGAGCACTTTGGGACCCCATTCCTGAACTTGGCTCACCAGACAATTCCATTGGACTATGTAGTTGGAGATGCATTGGGAATCCTTCATGCAGAGTTACTCAAGTCAAGCCTCTGCATTACCAATAGAATTGTGTAGCCCAAAGTTAGACTAGAGTTTGTATAGGAACACTTTCCAGCTGGTCATCCAGAGTGGATGGAGCTCTGGAGGTTCACTACTGAGAAGGTCTGGCTCAAAATATTCAAGGGCAACTCCCTTAAGATAGAACTGCATGAAAGTGACTTTGGCATGATTATGGCAAAAGGACTTAGGATTGGCTTGGAAATTCAACTCACACTGGATAATGAAGAATGGAGTTTTCAGAAATTCAGTCCATCAAATGAATCTGGCTCCTGGACTTTGGTTTTAGGAGTATTGAAGAACTTATGCTAGAGTGCCTGCCGAGTCATGTTCTTGATGGCATTGGCAAGTTGGTTAAATGGTTCAAAAGCCAAGAGTACATCATTGGGCTATTGCTCATCATTGTCATTAAAGGAATCACCTAGATCAGAAGAATCAGATGGTTTTGAGGGATTAGATGGTGAATCATCATTATTATTATCTTTAGGGACTGAAGGGGCTAGAGCATAAAGACCTTTTTTAGGGACAGGATTGTTTCAGAGTTCATGAATTCAAAGAAAGGCAAGGCCCATTTCCAGTAGTGGAGTGAGAGGAGAGTCAAATGAACCAAAAGAGATGGTGTGACAATGGAACACAGTGGAGATGGATGGAAAAGTTATGGGTCTAGTGCTAAGGCTATGGAAATCACCAGGAATGGTGTGAGAGGAGTCAAAGACTGACTTGAGTCATTGATAGAATGTCTGGATGCACAACATAGTGAGTATGACAAGTACAAGTATGAATTTGAATATACTACCATGAGGTCACTATACACCCTTTCTCTAATATTCAAATCAGTTAAACACCTCAAAAAAGTCAAGCTCTTTATCAAAACAGATCTCCACCAAGGCTATATATATATAAAATTAGAAGCAAGATCCTAGAATATAATGGTAAACACATACAGTGGCTTCCAAAACCATTCCAATATCTAACCTTGATGCAGTGTGCAAAGTGCACTACAATAATCTATAGGAATTTTGCTTAGCTATAGTGGAACAAATAATAGTACACACTCTTGGCTACCTCCTAATCCCTGGATCACATGATTTGACCCAAATATGGTTAAGATATGACCATTTCAAAGTAGCAACTGCATTGAAACAGTTTTAGGACTTTATGGGCTTGGATATTTATTAGTACTTGGTATATCCTCCTTTGGCTTTAAGCACTGCCTCAACCCTTCTAGGCATGCTCTCAATCAACTTCTGACACTCCTCAACTAATATCTGTTATGTAAGTAGCCTAAGTTTGCTACTCAAGATAAAAAATATAAGGGTATAAGGGTGGACTTGGGCTCAGATACTAAGGTGCATGGTGCAGGAACTGCAGTGGACTCAAGACTACATGTAATTATGTAGACCAAGAATAAAGAACTAATATACATGTGCTAAAGTATATATAGAGTAAAAGAACACTATTGAAGGTGGTGGAATATAAAAACACTAAGCCATCTTAAGAGAGGCAGCTGAGAAGAAATTAGCTATTAAAAACCCCTAACTCTGGAATACTTTGGACTACTCTAGAGCCATTGCCATCTGGGGACATCTTTTCTTACACACATTAACTCCAGACTTGTTGGTCCACACTTGGACTTGATCTCTAAAATGTTCTGTTTCATTATTAGATCCTTTTCCTTGCTTAACAGTACATTAACCTTATCTTTCCTTGATCTTATTTACCCCATTCTAGAGTTACATTGAAGTTAGTAGAGTTCAGTGTAATTACATCTTTATCCCATAAATACATTTTGAATTTCCTCTCTTAGTTTTTCTTTTCTCCTTAAGGTAGTAATTGAAATGGGTACTTAATGTTTTATTATCTTATATCTAGCTAATGTATAGTAGTAGGTACTTCTGCCTCCTATCCAGATAGTACAGTTGTTCTTTTCTCCTTGAAACAGCAATTGAGTGGACACTTTTGCCTCCTATCCAGTTCTGACATTAGTATTTATGAAAATATATAGCAAGGGGATCAAAGATCAAGAGAAAGAAGAGCTGACAACTTGGAACCAATCACCAGTAAGAAATAGAGTTTGCTATATGAAGTGTGAAAGGAGTAAGTACTATAGTGACTTTTAAAACTATTTCAATGTCTAACCTTAATGTAGTACATGAAGTGCACTGCAAACACCTGTGTGAACTTTGCTTAGATTTAGTGAGATAAATAATAGTACACACTCCTGGCTACCTATTGGTCCCTTGATCATGTGATTTGGTTCAGATATAGCCAGGATATAGCTATTTTAAAACAGCAACTGCATTGGAATAGTTTTGTCACTCATAGTATTAGCAATAGAATGTCAATAAAGAAAGGTAATAATTGTTGTTGTTTGGTCATACAAACAAAAATATACATGTATACATCTTGTCTAAGCCTAAAAACATTTTTACACTTTTTAACCTTTAATCACTATTATCATGTGATCTCTTTTTAATACTTAAAAGGATACTATTCTTTTTTAATTTGATGTTGGCCATTCTCTTCACTTTATTGCCTCTAGTACTGGTCTAGGCATTGCTGCCATCTCTAGGCTTTGTTCTAAGGAGTGTTTAACCCTTCAAAAGTCTACTGGAGATCACCCTTTTAAGCTTTTCTCTATCAATGTTTGTTATGCCATCTGTTTAATCTCAAGTGCCAAGGCTAAGAATGCTGTCCAGGTCACCAAATTCCTCTCCAATATCACCAATCAGCCTCTCCATTCTAACACTATTTATTATCACTTGAAAAAAGCTAGTATAAAAGCTATATAGTAGTTAAGACCAAACATTCTTTTTTCTCTGCTAAGCATTGCAAAGCACATTTGGATTTTGCTATTTCTCATAAAGATTAGACTATAGAGGACTGAAAAAGGGTAGTGTGGTCAGATGAGACTAAAGTCAATTATTTAAAATTATATAGACACTTATAAATATGAAAAAAGCCAGATAAGGGCCTTAGTAATAGGCTGGTGGTGTAATTATCCTTGCTATTTTGTACATCTCTGACAGACTCTTTGTTAATGGACTTAGTATGAATAGTAACTTTTCTTTGATCTAATCTTTTTCCTTCTTATTGTACTTACCTTCTGCTTTTTTTTCTGATCAGATCTATTTTCTTTTGGCTATTCCTTTATATGGTAATTTCCATGTTCTTCTGATCTTCTAACCACCTAGCTAGTGTTCCTTTTTAATCACCATGTAATTCTTTTCATTTCTATGCTGTGCATGGCTATGGCATAGCCCCTTTTAATATCACTGCTATGGCTTCTCTTTCATTTGATCTGCCACCTGCAGCATCAAACTTCTTTCAATTTCCATTTCTCCTTAGCCCTGAAGGCTGTGATATGCCTTTATTGCCATTGGATGGCTAGACATAGACACAGACTCTAACACTGTATATATCTAATTAGATATTAGGATTAGATACATATGTACAAATAGTAGAGTAGTATAACACTCAAGAATGATGCTGGATAGATTCCCAGTCTAGTCTTTTGATGTTTTTCCAAAACTTGACTTCTAAACACCCCTCAATAAACTCTCTGCTTAATACAGCAAGTTAATACCCTTTCTATTTCTTTTTAGCTAATAGTTTAGTAGTAGAGCTAATTTTCAAGTTCACTTTGAGTTTTTGGTTGTTTCATTAGACTAGACTCTCCTCTAATGACCTTCTCTACTATAGGAAGACAGGTGCTGACCAGCACTAGTGCCCATACAGTTCCATTATTCCCTTTATTCCTTTATTGCTGGGACTCAATAGAGATTACTAAAAGAAGAGCAAGGGCTGGCTGTAGAGATCCTGAGAGTTGAAGATGAGACATTACTCTCACCTGCTGACACATTTTTAAAAGAATTAGAACATTTTTTGTTTAATCCCTACCAATAGAACTTGATTGTAAGAGATACAATTATAGAAGAGCTGAGAGAAGAGATAGGCTTTGAATAAACTACATTGCCTATCACAGATCTAAAGATAGAAGAGTTAGTACTGCTGCTTACCACATACTGTATATTCATATGAAAGATGACCAAGAGTCATCTAATCTTCTTCTTTCTCCTACTCTGGACTCTAATGATTGTTTCCTGAGTTCCATTATTGTAGATGCTACTTTGTCACAACCATGGAGGCTATCCTTAGAAGAAGAAAGGGCCTTCTTCACTTTAGCTTCAATAGTTTAGGTTAATTTTTATAGGTGAACCTTTAATCTTCCTTTTAGAGAAGAAAGCCCTTGGCATGGTTGGAACCAACCTGAACAAGGCTCTGTTAGGAATCTGCAAAAGAAAAGAAGCAAAAAAGTTTATGAAAGAAAAATGACAAGAGAAGAGAAAAGCAGAATAGAACTTAGAAACATCCTCTGCCAAAGTTACAAGTACTAGTATAAATAAAAATGTCATCTTTTTCCACCACACTTGCTGCTACTCTTGATAGGCTTGTAGAATCCTTCAATGACAGACTAGTACAATTAGCAATTCACTTGAAAGAATATTTAAACAAAAACAAAATTCAATATCTTGTCTGGCTAGAAAAAATGGACAACTCAAGGGCTCTATAGAAAAAATGGAGGCTCAGATCAAGGCAGGCACTGAAGTACCTGCCCAAATTACAAAAGTAGTAGTAGACTCCAGAGAATATGATGGAGCTAGGGACCACAAATTTAAAGAATGATAAATCAAGGCACAAGTACAGTGAAATGAAAACATTACCATACTTGAGGGAGAAGCAGGAATAAAGGCTATACTTTTATAAATAACAAAAGGAGATGCTGAAGCCTTTGCTTAGGCACATTTAACAAAACTTCTAAAAGGAGATATAACAACATGGTCAGAATTCAAGGTCTTAATAAAATTACATTTCCAACTTATCAACAAGAAAGAGTGGGCTAGATGCTAACTTGAAAACTTAAAATAGGAAGACAAAATAACAATATCCCAATATTTTATAAAAGTAGAAAATTATCTGGTATAAGTAGATTATGATAAAGATTGCTTGCTTCAAATCCTAGAATGTAACATAAATCAGAATGTGGTAAAGTATCTCTTTTTGAGAGATGGGTGATATAAGGACTACCCAACCTTCATAAAGAAGACCAAGAAATATAGGGAGTGCTAAGAGCTTCCCAGATTTATTAAATAAGAAATGGCAAAAAGGATTTCCTAGCTGCTAAGAGATCTGAACAATATGAATGTAGATACTATTCAAAAAGAATAAAGGGGCCAAGGTCCCCTAAAATGTTTTAACTGTGAAGGACTATATATTGTAGCAAAATGCTCAAAGCCTAAAAAGAATAGTAAGAAATGCAAGTTCCTAGATAAAGGCTATGCTATCTAGTGTCTGACACAAAAGGCATTAAGAAATATACAAGAAATAAGCAGAAGCTTGTTCCTCATACCTAAGAGTTCATTCAAGGACAAGGGTAAAGAAAGAAACTGAAGCAGGAGCATAGCAGGCATAAGCTTTGATGAAGCATATGCCTGGTTTAAGGATTATAAAGTTCTGGCTTCTAAGTTGGAAAAAGCTTAAGGCAATCCACTAAATCTAGGTATGTGGAAAGCCTTAATCCATTTTCCATACTAAAAGTAGAAGAAGACAATTCTCTGCTGTTATGCAGGTTTCATCTATAGTGGCTCAAAAAAGTGTCCCAATGTTGGTACATTTTGAAGAGATTGGTAAATTGCCAGTGATAGAGACCAAACAAGGCCAAACACCTGCATAAGCAAAGGTAGTACCTACTCTAGGCTTTCTAACCCAACTTGGATCATATGATTTGGTTGTCATGCCATTGAGCTATGCCCATTTTAAAATGACATGTCATTAAGACACTTATTTAAGCATCATGTTGTAATTGATTATTTAGTAAATAACATAAGAATATGATAGCTTCTGATGGATGCTATGCCTTGACCCTGATTGGTGATGTAAATGATATAATTCTAAGATGTATAAATAATACACAACACACTCAGATAATCAATATCATCATGAAAGCTATTTCTACTTTTCTTAAAGCTAATATTCTCTCTCTATCTGAATCTGGTCTCTCTATTAGTCAAATCTTCTCTCAAACTGGTCTGAGAAAGTCTACTATGGCTAGAGTCATCAAAGAATACATTTCAGAGAAGGAAAACATCAAGCTAGGACATCCTTCCAAGCTTTCCCCTATTAACAAAAGGAGGATTATTTCTAGTATTACTACTAGGAAGGCTGAAAATGCTGTTTAAGCCACCCAGCTCATCAATTCTGCCCTCTCCTCTCCTATCTCATTCCAAACTGTTCAGAATGTTCTCAAGTCTGCTTCTTTAAAGGCTGTGGTCAAGAAGAAAAAACCATTCTTATCTGTCAAACATAAAAAACAGAGGCTAGCCTTTGCTCTCAAGTACCAAAACTGGACTATAGAGGACTGGACTAGAGTCATTTGGTCAGATGAAACCAAGCTTAATAGGATTGGGTCAAATGGAAGGAAGTATGTATGGAAAATGGCAGGTAAGCCTTTATAGAATAATGAGGTTTAGGAAATAGTGAAGTTTGAAGGAGGTTCCTTAATGGTTTGGGGATGTATGGGCTGGAATGGTGTTGGGATCTTGGCAGAGGTGGAGGAAAAGATGAATGCTGAACAGTTTGTTTCCATTCTGGAGAATAATCTGCTTCCTAGCATGGAGAATTGTGGTATTTCTAAGAAAGCCATTATCTTTCAACAAGATAATAACTCCAAGCACTCCTCCAAAAAAGCTCAGGAATGGCTTGAATCTCAAGGAATCAAGCTTCTGGATTGGCCACCACAATCTCCAGACCTTAGTCCTATTGAACATGTCTGGCAAATTTTAAAACAAAAGCTCAACAGCTATCCAAGATCAGCTAGAGGAGTATAGAAACTTTGAAAGAGGATTGTAGTGGAGTGGGGTAAGATTGAGGCTGAGGAGTGTCAAAGATTGATAGAAAGCATGCCTAGAAGACTAGAGGCAGTGATTAAGGCCAAGGGAGGAGACACTAAATACTAAAAGTATAGAATTGAGATGATGCCCAAATAAGTGTTTCAATGATATATCATTTTAAAATGGGCATAGCTTAATGGCATGACAACCAAATCATATGATTCAAGTTGGGTTAGGAAGCCTAGAGTAAGTACTACCTTTGCTTATGCAGGTGTTTGACCTTGTTTGGTCTCTATCACTGGCAATATACCAATCTTTTCAAAATGTACCAATATTGGGACTCTTTTTTGAGCCACTGTATATAGTGTTATAGTGATTGATTATGCATTTTTACCATTTAGAGTATAAGCAGTGCTCAATCTGAATATGGTTGATTATTTATGTTTGTAGATATTATTTGTTATAGTTATTGATTACGCATTTTTATCATTTAGAGTATAAGCACTGCTCAATCTAAATATGGTTGATTATTTATGTTTGTAGATGTTATTACCACACTCTGTACAAGCCTCAGAGTTCACTATCTGCACTTTCCAGTTTCTGACAGTGAACTCTAGCTAAAGTGTACTTAGTTTAATCACAATATACCAGTTTCTGACAGTGAACTTCAGCTAAGTGTATTTCAGCTGTTAATAGGTTATGAGCCCCATGCTTTAACTGCACACTATCTACCATTGCCTTGTGCTTCTTCACCACTGAAAATTTTCCACTTCTTGGTCCCACTATCAAGACTCTCTGCTTCCTCATTCACTTTATCTATTCCACTTCACCATGTCCTTTGAAAACCACAACCACCACATTTTGCCTTTTAATGGCAATAACTACACCACCTGGAGTGAGAAAATGAAGACTCTCCTTCACTTTAAGGGCCTCTGGCACCTTGTGAATGGCAAGAAACTTTGTCCTACCACTTTTGGATCTAACCAGACTGCTTGGGACATTAAGTAGGACAAGGCAGCTGATGAGCTCATGCTTAACATTGCTCCAGACCAAAGAATCCACATTAGAGCAGACCAGGATGACCCTACCAAGGCCTGGGCAGCACTCAGAAAGGCCTTCATGCAGCAAAAGGCAGGCCACTGCTTTGTAGCATATGATGAGTTTTTTAGCATCTGAAAGCCCTCTAAAGAGTTCTTATCTGCTCTAGCTGCAAGAGTTGAGGAGTCCATGGCCAGGATCCAAGATTTGTGCAGCAATAGCTTCAATATAAAGACTTTGGACAATGAATTGGCCTGTATGGCCATAATTGAAGCACTTGGTCTGGAGTTTTCTGCTTTTACATTCTCCCTTGTCCTTCTCACAGACCTGGTCAAAGACAAGGTCAAAGCAGCCTTCCAAATGGAGGAAATCCACCATAGACCACATTCTGATATTGCATCTATCATGCCATCAATTGCTGCTCTGTCTACCTTTGCATCTGAATGCAAATGCATCTCCAACTCGCTCTGCTCTTTCTGTTAACAGCTGGAATATACTCAGCTGGAGTTCACTGTCAGAAACTATGATATTGTGTTGTAGCTAAATACACATTACCTGAAGTTCACTGTCAGAAACTGGGAATTGCAAACAGTGAACTCCAAGGCTTGTACAGAGCGTGGTAACAACATCTACAAACATAAACAATCAACCATATTCAGGTTGAGCACTCCTTATACTCTAAATGGTAAAAATGCATAATCAGTATCTATAACACT
>JBBPUB010000211.1:6319-22734 GCA_038094415.1 Xerocomus alliaceus | reverse complement strand
CTTTGGTAGGTAGACGTATGAGCAACGCGATCACGAACAGGGATGCCACCACACGAGACTACGCACGTCTTTCAATAGCTTGACTTTGGCAGACAGCCCCTCAAGCTGCTCATCGTTCTGGCTCTCCAGATCGTCAGCATAGCGATGACCTGACGGTGCGTGAGGTGGTGACTCAAACGGAGACGAACGTCCTGAGGCGGGGGGCGTCAGGCCGCCAAGTAGGGCGGAGCGATCACGCAGTGAATTCGGCGCACGGAAGCTGGGAAAGATTTCAGTCTATTGCAGATGCTCTACACAATGCCGGGCCCTCACCGTTGGGACATTTAGGATTCAGTTGTGTCTCGGGTGGTGAATGAACAAAAACGAAGGTCGTTGGGCCACCCCACTTCCACGTAGGTTCTCATACACACTTCTAAATTCGATCGGTGGTGTAATAAGCACGCCCGGATATAAAGTCCGGCCACATATCAAGCGTGCATGTATATAATACGTATAGGTATAAGTCAGGAAAATAGAAGCGTAATGACTGGACGTCAGTTCTAGGGGACGCAAAAAGGAAATCGAAGTGATGGGGGCGATTGAGATGGCCAACAGCGCGAAAGAGTACAAGTCCATTTATTTAACATAGTGCGCTTTCAATCAATGCTCATCCGGTTGGGATTCATGCTCATACGCCCGCCGTGAACCTGTTTGGATCCGTTTCCGCGAGCGTGTGCCTTGTTTCTCGCAACTTGTAGACACACAATTAGTTGCTTGGAACAGGAAAATAAAACACGCCTCTCACTTGAGTCTTTGAGTCCTCTGCCGAAATTCCGCATCACAATCGCTGTGAAAATAATAGTTATAAGGAGGAGAAAAATCGCAATCGCGGCTATTTGAATAGATTCAGCGTGGTCCAACCGAATGACAAGAAATAAGATCAGGCTCACAGAAAGTAGTAAGCAAGTGCCATACTTGAGCGTAGTCCGTGTCACGATACTTCAGTAGTTTGTACGTCTTTCGACGGGTCAGCCTGCGAGGAAGACAAAGAAACAAGATGGTCAACTTACTTTGTAGATGAAGTACACCAATGCTCCTATGCACCCTGACATGAATGTTGCCATCATCCACTTGTTCTCGTGGCGTGCTGCTAAGTGACCCTCAATAAGAAGAACAACAGATAAAGGCAGAGCGGCCCAAGTAACGTAGTATTCCCAGTCGGTCTTCGACAATACTAGCCAGAGGAACTGCACGGAGAAACCGACCCAAAAGAAGAGATCGAACTTGACGAGGCAATGGAAGATTTGATAACTGGCATACATTTTCTTGATGCGACGATCGGCGCCCAAGAACTTGTATACCTTCCACCCAAACTCGTTGTATAATTTCCACCCGAGGGCAATGTAAGCTACCTCCGCTGCAGAAATGACCGCTGGAATGATGTTCGTAAGGACGTTAACTGGTATGTGGATAATGCCTTCTGAAGTCGTCGTTGAGTTTTGGATTTCTCCAATTTGTATGATGGCATAGAAGAGGAAAAGAAGATTGAATAATCTATGACAATGTCAGAAAGATGTTGTAGTCATCCACAACCAACTGACATGAGACAGATGAATTGCAGGGTGTTTTGAGCATACACTGCATCCACAGCGAGAACGAGCTGAAATATACTATGCTAGATGTTAAAACATGGACGAGGGGTGAATAGAGATGCGTACTGTGCTAGTGCGAACACGCTGAGGTATACAGGCATTTTGAGTGCACTTGCTGTGTTTCCAGAGCTCTGCAACCGAACGAGAAGATCACCCTCAATAGCAAGATCTATCGTGGTCTCTACAAGGACAGTTATTACGAAGAGCCGACATGCCCAAGAGTCAGGGAGAATCTTGGAGATAATAAGAAGCGTCATGAGAGGAGGGCGAGCGCTCACCTGTTGCCACCATTTCCTGTGATCGACTAATACTTCTCGTTTGGCTATCGGTGGGTAACCCTGAGGGAGCCCAGGAGGGTCTTCTGCTTCATCGTGAGGCTTGCCACTTGGATACGGAGATTTGCGGTCAAGAGAATACGATGGGCCACGGGATTCAGAGTCGTCGACGGGTGGTGTTTGAACTTTGAAGGTCTGATGGCGTGATATCCGCGAGTAGGGCTCTGCATATTGATCGATAAGGTCGTCGTATGACTTGAAGTCGTCCGCGGATTGGGGGGTAGGATAGTTGCCAGTAAGGTAGTCTGTGGAACGGTCACCGAGACTCGTGAGCGGGTGAGCCATGGAGGAAGGGATAAGGAGCGTGAGGGAGAGAAAGTTGGAGTCGTCCTGCGAGCGTATAACGAATGTGGAACGTTCGAGCTCGAAGTCGACCGCCCAAAATCTGTCTAGTGTTTTCACCACAGCGTGGGAGAGTCGTTCGCCTAGCTACACTAGTACTCATAAGTTAACTAGCATCCTAATACGTAGTCGTGCATCATGGTCCGTCCGTGTCTGTCGATGAGCCCGTTTCTTCGCCTTCGACATCTGGCGGTCATTGTCAGTGTTATTCGCCAACTGCTATTCAGCCCACGCACCAATCAGATAGTCTGGCTCGATCCGGACAGGTGGCGGTGGTGGCCGCGGTGGACTTGGCCGTTTCTGTGCCGCTAACGCACCCGAACCCCTACCCATTCCTGTCTTGCTGCCTTTCGGACGTCCGCGTTTTGGTGGACCTGTCCCAGCAGGACTCTTGGCTGAGATTGCGGGCGAGGTAGACGCCCCAATGGGGGTGCCAGCTGAAGATTGCGATCCAGGTGTGGAGGACCGTTCCCTGTCCAAAAATGAAGCAGTCGATGAGGATCGCAGCTTGGAGGGGACCTTGGACTGCGAAGAGGGGACCTGCAGAAACTACAGCATGGAGAAATGTGTAAACGACCAGAACTAGAAGCAAACCTGATTCGCAAGGCCGTCTAGCTCTGCCTTGAGTCGAGAAACAGTAGACCCTGAGTCATGTCAGAATCTGGAGCAAGTATACCAATATGGCGAAGTACCGGTCGTCTTTTGTTTCTTTGGCTTCTTAACTGGGGATATTTGTGGCGAACCGGGCTACATTCGCAGGTGAACGGTGAAGTCCTGGAAAGAGAAGACAATGACGAACCCTTTTCCGCTTGAGGTTGAAATCCGCTTCATCTATGATACAATGAGATAATACATCCGACTCTTGGACAGTGATAGATACCGGCAAGTTTACCCTTGGATTTCGCTTTTGCTTTTTCATTGGAATTGTCGTCCGAGATGTTACCATTCTCCGAGCCAAGATATGGCGAAGCAGACCGTCCAGAGTCAATTGGGATCCTGAAAATAGTTGGTCTGCCAACACAATATACTTCCATTGACATCTTACTTTGTTTTGAGATTCGTGGCACGGGCTGCCCCGCGCCGAACACTTCCTATGCCCATACATGAACTAAGATGAGGTGCATATCTATTTGAAGCAATCTGGACACGGCAGTGGATACTGAGCAAGAGGAGACATAATAGAGATCAACGGACCTGACGTTTACACACCGTGCACTCGAAAAGTATGTTGCCGTCCTTGACAGTTGTTGGTGTATTTGTTCCAGTATTTGGGAAGGTCTTGCCTGCTGATGACGATGCTTCGATACTCCCTGCCAGTGTGTCCTGTACCTGAGGTAACGCGTGTCCACTATTTGCGTGAACTGTATGAATCAGGTTCAAAATATGGTGGTTAAACAAGTTGGATGAGCAACGATGTGCAGTAGGACCCACCTGTACTGCAACTGGGGAGAAGAGTTTACTGAGGTATGATAATAAGATAGGCAAGCTCACCGTGTACGACATACTTGGCACGGCATTCGACTCCGCGCGATTTCGTGATGGCCTTGAAGGGCAGCGTCTATTACAAGGTCGTCAACCATGGCCGAGAAGAGTCTTGCAGCCTGGATCGTGGTCAGTGCCAAAATACAACGGATTTCGGCAGCTTACAAGACCCGCGATAACCTCCTCTCTTTCTGACTTGGACATAGCTCGTACTAGTCTTAGTTGAGTCCTTGGAATTAATCGGTTACACGCTGTCCTCGACCGGTGCCAGTGCCACCTGTTTAACACATAGATCGCGCGTAGCACGTGACGTGTATTCATTGCATATTCGCGGGAACTGAATTTATGGAGATCTAAGTACTTCCGTATACATTCATCGTCGTGCCGTTCGTCAATGTCTGGACAGTAGACCGTACGAAACCCTCCTTTTTCTTTTCGTCCCTCAACCCCTTGATAAGTTGCAAGAAGTCGTCGATCGCTTCTCTCGATGTCTGAATGTGTACAACAAGTCGTGAACCACTCAATGTAATAGGATCCAGGAAAGCCGCAGCACGTCTCACGACCTCCCCATATTCGACACCAATAGTAGATGGGTCAAAGAATACCTGCATAAGTGATCCGTAAACGAGGACGGTGATCAAAAGACTTTCGATTTACCATGCAAGTCTCTGCTGGACTTAATATACCGACCCCTAGCTCCTCCAGGCCCCGCTGCAGGCGTTTTGTTAGTGCATGTACGCGGGATAATTGTGGGAAGTTATGGCTAAGCGCGTAAGCTGCGGAAGCCGCAAGAATTCCCGTTTGTCGCATTCCCCCTCCGAAAGCCTTGCAGAACCAACGAGCTTTATTGATGAACGTCTTTGAACCGACAAGGCAGGTTCCGACTGGAGCACCAAGACCCTTGCTAAGGCAAAGGCTAACAGAATCGAAAGGAGCACAGAGCTCTGACAGTGACATCCTTGTCTCAACGGCTACATGCCAGAGACGGGCAC
Organism: Xerocomus alliaceus; assembly: GCA_038094415.1. NCBI lineage: Eukaryota > Fungi > Basidiomycota > Agaricomycetes > Boletales > Boletaceae > Xerocomus > Xerocomus alliaceus. The sequence continues at coordinate 17,952 of JBBPUB010000211.1, read as the reverse complement.
CATCGAGGTGTATCAGAATATTGTTCTCCCGAGCAAACTTTGAGATTCTGATGATATCATTTTGAGGGAAAATCATGCCATTCAGAGTATTCTCGAGACAGATGAGACGGGTTGGCGCACTACTCAATGATGAAATGACGGATAACTAAGTAAAAGTGATACTCACACATGGATATCAGACTCAAACACAGCCTTGGCCATTATGTCCTCCAAAGTTAAGTGGTGACCTTTCAGGTGGTCAGTACAAATCCAGGCTCAAATTAGATAGAAACGCACCGTCCGAGGGTGTAACGGGGATCAGATGAGCTCCGGAGTGCATAGCAGCACCACCTGCCTCATATCTACAATATATTATGGTGGTCTACGCAAAATGAGGATATGAAGGTACTACAACATACGCATTGATATGGCCCCGGACATCCGTAATAATTGAAAACGGTGGCTGGAGTAAGTGTGTTCGTATTGCTAATTGGTTACTGAGTGTCCCGCTGGACACGAAGAGTGCGGCTTCCTTTCCGGTGAGCTGTGCCATATGTTTCTCAAAGGCTAAGGTGCAAGGTTCATGAAAGACGGCGTCTCCAATCGATGCTCGTACAGCGTACTCGTACATCGCCTTTGTTGGTACTGGATAGGCGGCTGCTTGAGCGAGGCTTTCTTTGCATGACGTCGTGGCCATTTCCTACCTGTAATTGTATCGGCTTGTCATGGTGGAAAAGGGCACGAAATGCATGTAAGATAGACTTACTGACAAAACTTCTGGATACTTCTCTAAGCTGTGCTTCGTTATCTGCTTCCTGAGTGGGTGTTAGAATATCAACTTGAACTTGTTCGATAATCGCTCGGAGATTTGGATCCATCGTGCAGTGGCTGAGAAAGCAATGGTCTGTCTGCCTGTGAAACACCTGAAAATCTGTTATTCTGGTCAGCAAACCCTCGCACGGTTGTAAACTTGGGTCCCGCTGGCAAAGTCCTGTTCATCTTATCTAGATTACATAAGGGCGTGTGGTATGCGTGGCGGAATCAACAACTCCCGCTTGGCTTTTGTCCTCTTCCTTTTCGATGGGTAACGTACGTAGAATCTAGAAAACATTTCGTCACTGAGCGCTGGGCACTTACATACAATCGACCAATGATAGGGTGCCAAAGCAGCTCAAAGGCGCGAACGAAATGCTGGCAAGCATGGAGACAAGGGTCCAACCAGTCGTACTAAGGTCAACGAAGCTGCCAAAAACATCATCTGCTTAACCTGCAGACAGACGTTTGTGCGTCCCATCACACAGTTATGCTACTGGACCTCGCTGATAGAGTTTCCATGTTGTAGTTGTTAACGACACGGGCCCCGGCGTGAGTTTTACGATGATAGCGAGTTATGTTGCAATTTACATCAGTACATTGTAGATTAGAGGAGCATGCGCAGAACAAGCACTCTAAGACGCTAGCTGAGTGCTTTCCGGGCTTTACCAAGTAGTACTAATGGGCAGTATACCCCTGTGTTTGTATGCATAGCCTAGTGTGAATTGGGATGAGCATTTGCGAGTGCAAGATGATGGGGAATTCGACTAACGCACCAACATGTATTGCGAGGATAAGTCTCATAACCCAAAGGAGGTGGCACCGGTTGCCTGGGCATTAGCTCCTGCACTCTGCATTTTCTCGCCAACTTTTTTGTTCACCTCGAAAAACTTTGCAACACATCGATCTATGCAGACACTCTCTCCCTTGTTGAGATCGCCCTCAGTGTACCGCGGACTGATGCACTTGCTATGACACGACCTATATGCGGTGTTGAGTGCGACACATACGTGCCATTTGGCTGAACCTACGCGACGATACGGTTGAAGACATCCGAAACCATATCGATCCTGGAGAGTGTCAATAGACGACGGCTACGGGCACAAGGAACTTACTCGTTAACGGCCATCTCGATCCGCTCATGGTTGACGCCTGCCGAGGGTGCAGCGGGGTTACGACCGAACATGGACATTTGGGCTGAAAGTCCTGAAGCGACACCGAATAAATATACTCAGATCACGTGATCATGGACGACATGTCCCAAAAAGGCGAGTATCGAAAAGTCGCGGATAGATTCAATTTACCAGCAAATTGGTTGACCTAAAAGCCATGTCAGACAGTTCCCGTCCCCTTGCACTTCACCGATGCAGGTTCGTCAACGCCTCTCCTTCCCCGATAACTTCCCTCGCTTTCCCCCCTTTGCCCCTGCCTTCCCTTGTGACCAAGTCAACGAGGAAACTGCGTGAGCGCGATCGCAGTCCAGCATTCGGTACCCTTCTCGTTGGTCATGCGAATGGCAACATAGATGTGCTGGAGTGGACGGGAGAACTCGGCGAGGTACAAGCCCCTCAGGCTTGGCACTATCGCAAGGTCGGTTCGCTTACTCATACCTAGTCCCAACACTCAGATCCATCGATCATAGACTCTCCCTGGACCCCACCCGTCAAAAGTCGATTCCCTGGCATTAACCATAAGATACCCAGATATTTTTCCGTCAGATATGGTTCCGTCCCTTTCAGATCTTCGTCTGTTTAGCTCAGGTGGTGGAAGTGAACTCTTAGAATGGGATATGGCAAGAAATATCGTGAGGGTGTGTCGCTCTCATACCGATAGCTAGCTAGCTAGCTCAGCTCAGTGACTTCAGAGGACAATCAGCTCTCAGGGAGGCTCTATATGGAGTATGGCAGCAAACCCCGCGTCAACTTTACTGGCACTGGGGTGTGAAGATGGTTGCGTTCGATTACTTTCTCTCTCGGCCGACACGCTTCAGCACTTTCGCCGTTTCGATCACGTTAAATGCCGTATCCTCAGTATTGCATGGGGCCCTCCTGTGCCCCGACAACAAAAGCCCAAAGTGAATGGCTCTGCAAACCAACACAATGACCAGGAGGAAAGTGGAGACGATAATGATGACGAAGACTGTGGCTGGACTGATTCGTGGCTCGTGACTGGGGGCTCAGATAGCAGTTTGCGGAAATGGGATATCGACACCGGCCGACCGACCGACCGCATGGGGACTGACAAAATAAAAGGAGATCGAACACTTGTCTGGACGGTTGGAGTACTTTCGTGAGGGCTTTTCCATCTGTCTTGTCAATTCCCACGAGCTAAAGTAATGGTAGTGATGGAACAATTATATCTGGCGATTCACTGGGTACCGTCAAGTTTTGGGATCCGATGACATGCACTCAAACTTACAGTTTCACTGCGCATGGCGCAGATGTGCTCTGTCTCACGATTGGACCGGATGGGACATCTATCTTCACATCAGGTGTTGATCAGAAAATAGTCCAGTTTATATATGTTTCATCCACGCCAGGTCCCTCGTCATCGACATTGAGCGCCGCCGCGAACCGATGGATCATATCAGCCTCACGACGAATGCACTCGCATGACGTACGTTCGCTGGCGATGTGGCCAACCTATAGCCCGCTTCCACCCGTCCACAGACGAAAGCCCGTTCTTGGCACTCCGTTTATAGCCCCTATTCTCGTGTCCGGAGGCCTCGACATGACCGTGGTCCTGACGCCTTGTCTACCTGCGAGCATGACAACATCCACCGTAGCAGCACGTGTCGTTAATCCACTGGCAACGAGTGTGGCGACCACGTTCGAAGACTCATACTATCGGCGGATTCCATATCTCTCTTCTGTTTCTATCGCTAGGGGCGCAAAGCTTGTCTCATGTATGCATGAGACTGGGCTGAATATCTGGCGTGTGCTCAGCATCCCGACTACAGCGATGATCATTGACGGCAGGGATAATTCCACGGACCCCGAGTCGAGGGTGAGCTGGGAAAGTGTGCTTGAGATGGAGTTCAATGTACAAACAAACCTCGTAGCGAGCGCTCTCTCGGACGACGGACGATGGCTGGTTGTTTCGGATTTATACGAAACGAGGCTTTTTGAACTGTGTAAGACGGTGGGTCTCCATTTTTGCGATGCGAAGCGCTCAAGCCCAGTGCCTCCTTCAGCCGACAGGAGAGATAAAGCCGCGACGTATTCGCTCACTAAGCACCATGCTAGAAGTGCATATTCCCCCGAGCTCTAAAGGTTCCCGTTCGACCGGAGGGTGTTATTTCCTCTTCACTCCCGATTCAAGTAAAATGGTCTTAGCATCAATATCCACATCTAGCATTCTCATAGTTGACCTGAGCACGGAAGAGCCTACTATGTTGAGACGATTCGACCAGCACGAAAAACTGGGGACCCTTAGTGGTGGTCGGCTCGTTCGTGGCTTGAGTAGAAATCAGGTGCAAGATGTAGACGATGATGACGCCGAGTTGCCTCGATCGGATGGTCCACCGTCTGTGGTACGCATGGCCGTAAGCCCTGATGGGCAATGGCTTGCGACTTCGGATGAATCATGTCAAACGTTTGTGTTCAATCTTGACTCGATCCAGGCACGTGGGCGGTTTTAAGCTACCAAATGATGTCACTAATCAGTTTCTGCAGTACCATAAGACTTTGCCTTCATTACCGCACCCACCAAGTGTGCTGATCTTCATCCCAGAAAAGCCACAGATCCTTATGATCGTCCTTCCAAACAACACCATACACATCTTTGATGTCGAGCGTAGCGAAGTCCCAGTATGGGCCCATGACCTCAACTCACGCATCCCAAAACAGCTATTTAATACACCAGATCCTGTGCTAGGTGTCACTTTTGAGCCAAGCTCGACTCCAGGCCCATCGGTCCTGGTGAACGGTGATCTCGAGATGACCGACCTGTCGCAAAGAAGTTCTTGGCCACACTCTAGCCCATTTTCGCAAAAAGAAGCCATATTTTGGGGCTCTTCCTGGCTATGCAAACTCAGGCCTGACTTGCTGGGAAAGTACACAGAACCGCGAAAACGTCGAAAATCCGAAGCATGGTATAACCCGCAAGAGTACCAGGGCATCCCGACCCTGGCTCCACGCCCAGATCTACAAAATAGCGCTTACGAGGTGCGAAAACTGCGGATGGTCACACATTACCGCCCGATTCTTGCGTTGGATTTTGTGGGGCCAGGGGAGGTGGTCCTTGTGGAGAAACCCCTGGTGGATGTGCTATCAAAACTTCCACCTGCTTTCTTCAAACCCAAGTATGGGCAAACATGATAAGAAGTGGGGTCCATGTGTGTGTGGTAATTGGACTGCATGTACCAGTGTCTCGCTTGGAAAATGCCATAAAAAGTAAAAGACAACCACTTCGAGAGTACAGTAGACTTACTCATATTGCATAAGTGGTTCCTAATGGCCGCTAAGCGAGACTAGGTCGAGTCAAGGTTTAGGTCACGCGGAGTGTAGGGTTTATGCATTATGACCTTATGCAATATGAGCAAGTCTACTGTATTCGGAAAGGGAAGGGAGTAAACCTAAGCTACACTAGTGGAAAGCTGGAGGTATCTATCGTGATATATTGGGTAAAAAAAAAAAGGTAAAGGACCGAACCGGACGACGACTTTGGATATACAGTATTGTGTTTACCGCATCGCGGTTTCTCTATCTTGCTTTTCATCTTCCCTGGAAGTAGCAAGTCCAGATAAGTTCTTGGCAATCAACTAGAAAGCATACCTGGCATTCAGAATGGAGAGGTAAAGCGTCCAGAAGACACCGCATGCAGATTGAAACGGTACTCTATATGGAAGTGGCATAAATCGGAAATTTATCAACTGTGACAGTGTCAGATACAACGTGACGAGACATCTGAAAAGTGTACCTGTGCTAATGGCCAGATTTTCCAGTTGGTCAGTAAAGCAGCGGTGTACATATCAGCATATTTGTCCCATATTTGACTCTTGGTTCGGCCCTCCATCATACCAATGGAGCCGATAAATATTGCGAGCTGATGACAAGGTTAGAAATCGATATAGGCAAAGGAAGCCAAGGACATACGCCCATTGGCGCCCTGCACAAGTGCGATGATCAGATGGTGGTGAGAACTAGATAGATCACAACAAGCTCACATGATGAACTGATCTGCAGCGACTCTCTTTGACAAGGCCTTGAGGCTAACTCTGTGCGTGCGCCGCCTGCGAAGAGGAAACTTGCGCTCGAGAAAAAGATTCCACCTGCCCAGTACGGGGCCTCGGAAGGAGGGGGTTCAAGGTTTACTTCCAACAAGGAAGGCATAGTACATACTTATGCCTACACCAAAGCAGAAGAAACGGAGAGTGCGCGCGGAGTCCCAACCCGGGCGGTGCTGATGATCATCGGCGCGCTGAGAACAACGACAGGGGTTAGCGATAAGAACAGCGAATTGCAAGACTGGGACGCACGACATTCTGAGTGAACTGAGCGACGATATCACCAAAGGCGTTGAGTGTGCCGCCTGTGAGAGCGAGAGTACGGTTTGGGTGGGTGTGGAAGAAGTATTGATATGTTCTAGCGAGGGTGAGAGTAGTTGCCATGCAAGCTGTCGTTCTCGACAAGGCCTCGAAACAGGTCTCCTTCGTTCTCGCTGAGCAAGGAAATGCCAAAATTACCGACGAAAGTGTACCATGATGTAATATCCTCCAAGAAATCAATTCACGTGATTAGAACGCCAGCCACAAAAACCCGCCGCGTCAAAACCCCTCCCTTGACCATCGCCCACCACCATGCCTTCCTGCTCTGCCCTCGTCCTTGCATTCGCTCTTGTCGCGGCTGTACACGCCCTCCCCGTCGACGACGTATCCCCACGCAATGGCATCGGCTCCGCAACCTCAGGCGTCGGCGGACAAGCAGCCGGGGGGTCCGTAACTGCAGCAGCAAGCAGTTGCACAGGCTACCTTGCTGAGTGCAGCATGTCCGAGCTCTTAGGAACATCGCTAGTCAAAATAGCATCTGGTGCGCACACAAAGATCACCGGGTTGCGTGTCGGCTCTGACACCCATGGCAGAGAATGCAGGGAACGGGGGCAGTGCTCTTTCCGGAATGTCCGACGGGAAAGAGTTGCTTAATCTTGTCGGGAACACCAACACCACTAGCAAGATTCCAGAAGGAAGCGGGTCCTCGGGGGCTGGTGGCGAGGCGCCGGGAGGATCAGTAGTCGATAATCATCCTGCCCTCATCGAGCTGGATTCAGGTGTGCATATCCAGTTCGCGCGTCGAGTTAAACTGACATCGATCCAACAGACAATGCTGGACAGGGTGGTAACGCATCCAGTGGAAATAGCTCGGGTTTGGTTATCTAGATGGCGATGCCGGGCAAAAAGGGGAACAAGATCCTCACATCCTAGACCTACTTTGCAGACATCATGCACATAGACTATTCGCTCCCCTATTGGAAGGGATTGTATATGACGGTATATCCAACAAGCGCACTGTATCTCCACATTCACAACAGCTTGAGCTGGCCAGTAACTTGGTTTATAAGCTCTACTGGTGCTGTAGAGCTATCCATCAGTGACAAGTATGGGTCTACAGGCCACAAACCCACCGGGACCGATTCCGAGGACTGTACGCGATCCTGCCGCAATTTGCGTACGACCACTAAAAGAGGTACCCGCATCAATAGACAGATATCTTCATGAAAATACCACATACGCATCAAGTATCGATCGAGCACATAAATTAAGACTCTTTGCGATCGCCTCTAGCTCCAGTAGCTCTTCCTCGGAGGATGCTTTAAGGGCGATTTTGGCTTGTCTGCTCAAATTCGTCCTCAGCGAAGTCAGGCAAGTCGATCAAACGTACCCTGTTCGTTCCCAGTGTTGTACAAGCTAGGCATATCTTTGAGTGTACCGGAGACCGACCTGCACCGGTTAACTAACCTTTGGGTTTGTTTTCACGAGTGCCTTGTAACATGCCAAGGTCGCATGACTGGAAACTGTGTTCCAACACAACGACCTCTAATCAAGATGCGTGACATACCCACACCTGAGCAATTCAGAGCGACATTGATGCATAAGAAACAGTCACCCACTGTGCTGCGATTTTTCCTTGAGTCATCTTCAAATCTGTCCGCACGACCAATACCTAAATGTAAACCCCCGTGAAAGATTCTCGCCCCAGCGTACACAGGCGCTTACAAGCTTGCACGGCTCCATTGTTCGTGGTTTTATGGAAGAAAGATCGCCGTCCGCTACTTCTTCGTCTTCATCGCTGTCTTCCTGGTCGGATGTAGGTTCCGGCTTCGTCTCTAGTGGAACGTCCGAAGGCACGTTCTTCGCACCATAGTGCGCACCTAGATAGTATCCAAGTGCCAGAAAGAGACACGCTGGAATAGTGTACGAAAGCGCTGTTATGCTACGAGCTGGGGATGTCATGTATACTACGAATTCTAAGCAGGTGGAAACGAGTGTTACGCACTTGAGTGCACCATCGAGGCAGAGGAGAGCGGAGGTTGCCGCGGCTAACAGCTACATGCTCGATAAGGGATATTGAGCAACACCAAGTATGCGTACACACTTGCTGCTGCTTTTTGACGAGCTTCATGGCGAAAGAAACGCTCACCGCACCCTCGACAGCTCCTCAGGAAAATGTCACCGATCGAGAATTATTTTCCACCCTTGAACTCTCAGAACAGACGAACAAAGCTCTTGCGGACATGGGGTTTAAGACCATGACACCCGTACAAGCCAAGGCTATTCCACCACTGCTAGCTGGGAAAGATGTCCTTGGTGCTGCACGAACCGGCTCAGGAAAGACACTTGCCTTCTTGATCCCTGCCGTTGAGCTATTACATCGAATGAAATTCAAGCCAAGAAATGGTGTGTATTTGCCCTCGAGTGATACAAGAGTTCCATATTGATCAGACTTTCACTCTGGTCATAGGAACTGGCATTATCATTGTCTCCCCCACACGAGAGCTGGCGTTGCAAATATTTGGCGTTGCGAAAGACTTGATAGCCTATCACTCACAGACATTCGGCATTGTCATTGGTGGTGCAAACCGGAGGGCAGAGGTTGAAAAACTGGAAAAGGGCGTCAATCTACTCGTAGCAACACCAGGTCGGCTACTCGATCATCTCGAAGTTAGTAAAAGATCATGAAATTAGGATCACCAACAAGTACTCATGACAACAGAATACCAAGGGATTCGTTTTCCGCAACCTAAAAGCACTCGTTATCGACGAAGCAGATCGGATATTGGAGATCGGTTTCGAGGAAGAGATGAAGAGGATCATCGCAATTCTTCCGAATGGTACTGCAAATCGGTATTCACGACTCGTGGGCCAACTGACATACTCGATAGACGGTCGACAATCTATGCTTTTCTCTGCGACGCAGACCACTAAAGTACAGGATCTCGCTCGCATATCATTACGCCCTGGGCCTCTGCATATTGACGTAGACAAGGAAGAAGCGACAAGCACCGTGTCGACGCTATCGCAGGGCTACGTCGTATGCCCTTCTGACCGCCGGTTCCTCCTCCTATTCACATTTCTCAAAAAAAACTTGAAGAAGAAGATTATTGTCTTTTTCTCCAGCTGCAATTCCGTGAAATATCACGGAGAACTACTGAATTACATCGATGTACCTGTGCTTGACCTACATGTATGCTTTTGTTGACACACGTGTTTCCAGCTGATCGTTGCGCGATATAGGGCAAACAAAAGCAACAAAAACGTACCAACACGTTCTTTGAATTCATCAACGCGGAATCTGGAATACTACTCTGTACTGATGTTGCCGCTCGTGGGCTAGACATCCCTCGTGTAGATTGGATTGTCCAATACGATCCCCCAGACGATCCAAGAGACTACATACACCGCGTGGGGCGTACCGCACGAGCTGGGAAAGTTGGTAAAAGTCTGTTGTTCTTACTGGAGAGCGAGTTGGGTTTCCTGCGGTATCTGAAAGATGCAAAAGTTCCCCTCAATGAGTATACATTTCCTATGGACCGGATCGCCAACGTACAGACACAGGTACGTTTTCACAGCATCTGGGAAGCGTGTTCTGAGACTATAAAATCTAGTTGGAAAAACTGCTACAAAAGAACTACTTCTTGCATCAATCTGCAAAAGACGGGTTCAGGTCTTATCTTCAGGCATATGCCTCGTATTCGCTCAAAAAGATATTTGACGTAAACGCGCTGGATCTTGCCAAGGTCGGAAAGTCGTTCGGTTTCGCCATCCCGCCACGTGTAAACATAAACATCGGTGGGGGAAGCGGGAAATCGAGTGCAGGGAAGAAGCGACGACGGAATGAGGAGGAAGAGGAGTGGGAGGACATGCCACTTGGGGAGGGTGCGGAGAGTGGAGAGGATGTGGAAATGGTGGAAGATGCAGGAAGAGAGAACCCGCGGAGACAAGGCAAGGGACGCCGAATAGAGACGTTAGGGAAGAAAGGGGTGGAAAGGGAGATATATAGAAAAGGTAAGGAACGGAAGAAGGCAAAGGCGTCGAGGCAGCAGTGGAGTCGGTGATTGTAATCCCATTAGGTGTCATTAGGATAATGGGTACCAGAGACGCTGTACACCTTCAAAGGGTTACGTGTACACCTGCCCTAAAGTCACCAGCAGGCAATGGTTCTGTCGACTGGTTTAAGCTGACCCTTGCACCAAAATTTCTATCTCGTCTATCTCGAACTAATCCATTTCCTGCAGCACTCATGGCGACGACTCAGGTGATACACTGACCCTTCTTCCATGGGCCCCACTGACATGTTTTTCGTCTGCGTGCTTTTATGGATTGTGCATTACACAGCACTATCTATGGGCAGGTGGTCATTTCTTACTTTTGGTAGCAGCATTGCGATGCTTTATTGCGAGTGCCACTCTTACGACCGTCTCTACGTGGTGGTACAAAGGTATTTCCATACCCTCGCTCAATTTTCCGGGGTAGTGTCTGACTGGCGTCTTGCAGCGAGCTTCTTGGGTGCCCTTGTTAGTTATGCGATCGTATGCCAGTGAGTAGCACCCGTCGTGCGTGGTAGTGGCGTGGTACTTTTACTGACATTTTCCGCGTGTTCGCAGTAAGTCACTCGGGGTAAGAACGGGTGCCGTTTGTCGCGTGTTGCGTTTTCACGCCTGAGTGTTCTAGACTCCGCAACCCAACCTGGCGTATTTGAAAAAAGCGGTTACAGATGAGGTGTGTCTGCAGACGCAAGAGGGGTGTATGTGCTAATATGGAGTACAGAATATCCAATACTTTTTACTCGCATTTTTCTGGTGGAGTTCCAAGCCAGTTGCCTGTAAGTATGGTATGCGCGAGGTGACCGTGAGTGTGACTGAGTTGTGTTGTGTGTAGCCGCGTTGATGCCCTACTTTGTGTTTTCGCTCTTCCATGCCTTGACGTTTACACGCACGACATTGATGTCTCAGTATCTTCCCCCGGGGCCACCGGCGACGGCTGGAGGCCCCCCTCAACCGCATCCTCTCGCAAAGCGCCTGCAACTCTGGGTGAAATGTACGTGGCAGAATGTGGTTGTGCATAATGGCTGACTGGATCATGCATCAGCCAACTATGACCCTGCGATGCGGCTGGTCGCGTTTGCGGAGCTGTTCATCTTCCTGCGGGTCGCCTTTGGGGCTCTCCTGTTCTGGAACTCGTTGGTTGCGCCGCTGATTTATGCGCACTTTTTGCGCCAGCGATACTACCAGTCGGTGTTTACTCGGGAGGCGGTCTCGTACGCTGACAGGCGTATTTCTGTTGTACTTGCGAATCCTGCTGTGCCGCCTGCTGTGGGGACGGTGTGGGGCAAGGTGAGGGAGTT
>JBBPUB010000209.1:0-22813 GCA_038094415.1 Xerocomus alliaceus | reverse complement strand
CTGTTACTAATCCATCTGGACTCCATAGTATAAATATGGTACTCCAACTTGTACATACTTCAGTTTAAATATTGAATTAGTCTCCTCCTCATGCTTCTGACCTTGAGCTCTGTGCTTATCTGACCTCTGACTCCAAGGATAACGAGTACAAGGGCACAACACATAAGTCCTGTGTCAAACGTCCTCACTCCCTCCATTCCACCCATCCTTTCCTCACCCTCCCATTGCAACTCTGTTCTGGACATCATTGAACTCATCCAGAGGATCCAGACTTGACAGTTCCTCCAAGCAGGTGTCTTGCTTAGTACAACAGCCTGACATCTGTCTCTAATCTGTCTCAGGCATGTCCCTAATCTATTTCCAATTTTGATATATCATTACTCATCTGTTTCATCTTTAATAACCTATCACATTCCATTACTAATCCACCTGGACTCCATAGTATAAATATGATACTCCAACTTGTATATACTTCAGTTTGAATATTGAATTAGTCTCCTTCTCATGCTTTTAACCTTGAGCTCTGTACTCATCTAACCTCTAACTTCAAGGATAATAAGTATAAGGGCACAACACATAAGTTCTGTGTCAAATGTCCTTACCCCCTCCATTTCATCCATTCTTTCCTCACCCTCCCATTGCAACTCCATTCTGGACATCATTGAACTCATCCAAAGAACCCAGACTTAACAGACATGCCCAAGACAGATTGGAGACAAGTTAGAGACAGATGTCAGGCTGTTGTACTAAGCAAAACACCTGCTTGAAGGAACTAAAAATGAGACTAACTAGAAGGAGATTATATGAATTGAAAATACAGGAGACAAGATAAGGAATATCTAGGAGATCATACCAGAAATCATACCAGAGATTATACCAGAGAGTACTAGAGTACTGGAGTTGGAGCAGTATATAACAGACATAACACATAAGTCCTGTACTGAAAGTCCTTACCTACCCTGTTTCACCCTTTACCTCTTCATCCTTTCTCTGTCACTCCATTCTGGACCTCGTCAGACTTGTCTAGAGAAACTGAACTTGACAGAGGGAGTCTTCTAAGTCTATGAATGTAGTGGATGTAAACAGAGAAGTTGTGAGAGATAAGAGAGATGGTGGAGAAGAGGCAATTCTATTGGCATAAGAGAGAATAGGTAATGTGGGAGACAAAGGGGTAGTTGTAGATAAGAAAGGGGAAGGAGAAACAACTATATTTGAAAGCAAAGAGAGAGATTTAAGATAGTGGTCTTGTTCCTGCAGTGTTAGAGAAAGATAGACTTAATAAAAAGTAGGAAAGATGAGATCTGGGGCTAACATAGTAATATACATATCAAAATCAAAAAGACAGAGAATAGATAGAATAAATTTAGAGAGTTTGTTAATGGCTAGATATAACAGGAGTCCAAACATGGGAGGAAGGTCTGATGGGGCACAATAATGGTAATAATATTGTATCTGAGTAGTTTTATAAAACAGACATACTAGCTCCTGGATGACTTTGTCATCCTGGTAAAGGAGGAGTTCCTTGATGACATGAAGAAGCTGGAGGTCTGTGAGAATGGTGCTGTATAGGATGAATGTAGCTGAAGTGAGCAAAATGGAGGGCTGCATATGTGAGGATCTAAGCCATGCATACCCAGACAGTGACAAAGAGATAAACAATATGAATGAAAGCATTTTCAAGGATAATATGAATGGTAGAGTCAATGGGCATTTAATGATGAGAGGAGAGCATAGTAGCCCAATAAATAGTGATTGCAATGGTGGTGAGGAGAATAAGAATGAGAAGAATAATAAAGATGATGAGCTGGAAATTGAGGTAGTTCATGGTTGGTCCTGGTTACAATAGTTAATAGTGGTGTTTATAATCTATTAGGATAAAGGCTGTATGATGAAGATTAATTTTAAATTCCCAAGTGTTCTCTAATGGGGCATAGCCCTTCCATTTGATTAGATACTAGTAATGACTGGAGATATCTTTGTAAGCTAGGATGGCCTTGACTTCATACTTTTTTTCATCATCTATTATCTCTAGAGGGAGTTCTAGAAAGGCAGGGCCATACACTTCTATTTGTCTAAATGAAGAAAGAAGGGAGGTATGGAATGTGTTATGAATTCTCCAAGACTTAGAGAGTTTGAGATAGTAAATGAGTGGAGAGAGGACTTGTGTGATTTTGAAGGATCCTATACATTTGAGTGTGAGTTTTCTGAAAGGAAAGGGGTTGCAAAGATGTGTGGCTTCCAGTTATACCCTATCACCAACTTTTTAAGGGGAGAATTTGCAAGTTTGGTATCTAGTGAAACAACAGAACCAGACTGCAATCAAAGACCCAGTCTACTACTAACTATGTTAGAAAAAGAGGTAGGGAAATACTAACTTGTTCTGTTGAGAAAGGAATAGAGATTATAAATATGGCTTAAAGATTAAGTTCTAGAAAGATCCAAGAGACTAGACTGGGGATCTATTCAGCATTGTTCTTGGGGTTTATATACTACTCTACTGTTTGTACATGTATTGCTAATCTAATTACCAGATTGGATATTGTCCATATTAGAGTTCATTTCTATGTCTAGCCATTCAATGGCAATAAAGTTATACCACAGCCTCTAAAGCTAAGGGGAATGGAAATGAAAAGAAGTTTGATGCTATGGATGGCGAATCAAATGGAAGAGAAGCTGCAGTAGCAGTAATTAACTGGGCTATTCCATAGCCATGCATAGCACAGAAATAAAAAGAATCACATGGTGATTAAAGAAGAATGCTGGCTAAGCAGATAGAAGATCAGAAGACATGGTGATTATTGTGTGAAAGAATAGTCAAATGGAAATAGATCTGATTGGGAAGAAGAGCAGAAGATAAGCACAATCAGATAAGATGAATGAAGATAAGATAAAATCAAAGAAAGGAAAGTTCATGCTAAGTTTGTGAATGAAGAGTCTACCAGAGGCCATATATGAGATGGCAAGGATCATCACACTACCCCCCATTTAAAGATCATTGTTCAAATAATTAAAGAGGAGATAATGAGTTGGAACTTTAGTAACATTTTCTGAATGTTTATGAAAAAGGAATAGAAACTGTTTGGGATTAATTGTGAGGGCCCTGGGGGCAGAAGGATGGGCCTTGTAGAAGTTGAAGATTGCCTCTTTGATATTAGTAAGGTTGGAGCATGGCTCTCAAGTTTGTTCAGTTTCATCATATTATTTCCAATATACCAGATATTCCAGCTGGTGCTGCCAATATCTGCTATTCACTATGTAATCAACTTCCCATTCATTATCCCTATCCTCAATAACCTTAATAGAACCAGGCCAGTCAACTGGCTGGCCTTCAAGGTGTTCTTTATAGGGTTTAATCCAGGGAATATTTACAACTAGATGAATGTGCATAGAATGGAAAAGTTTTAATTCAACTGCATTGGTTCCTATCATTTTGGTGATTGTATATGGATCAAGCCATCTTTCTAAAAGCTTCTTTGAGGCTTATGTTAGCTTTAGATTATCTGTGAATAGCCAAACTTGTTGGCTGATTTGATAAGAGGGAGAACTGCTCCATGATTGATCTGTGTATTTCTTTTGATGTGCTTGTGCAGCAGTCATGTTTTGTTTTACCTGTTCAAAGGCTACAGCCATTTCATCAGCAAATCTTATAGCAGCAGGAGCTTTGTCTGTTTTAGGAGGTTTAATCTCCATCCATGAGTTATAAGATTTAGTAACCTCAAAGGGAGTTTTCTTTGTTGAAGCATGTTGTTTAGAGTTAATGGAGAATTGGACTATGGCTAGCCAATCAGCCCATTTCTCTTGTTTTTCCAAACAGAAAATTTGTAGAAAATTCTAAACTTCTTTATTGATAATTTTAGATTGTTCATTAGTCTATGAATGGAACATTGTATTTAATTTGGTTTCAATCAATAAAGCCTTGTTTATTTCAGTTATTACTTGCATGGCAAACTGTGGGCCTCAATCTGAAACAATGGAAGAAGGAAGACCATGATGCTTCCATACATACAGTGGCTCAAAAAAGTGTTCCAATATTGAGCCATTTTAGACAAATGGATCAATTGCCAAAGATATAGAACAAACAAAATCAAACACTTGCAAAGTCAAAGATAGTACTTGCTCTTGGCATTCTAACACCACTTAGATCATGTGATTTGGTTGTCATGGCACCAAGATATAGCCATTTTAAAATGACATGTCATCGGAACACTTATTTGAGCATCATTTCAGATCTAGACTTTTAGTATTTAATGGGCCCTTTTTTGGCCCTTATCACTGCCTCTAACCTTCTAGGCATACTTTCAATCAATCTTTGACACTCCTCAACCTCAATCTTGCCCCACTCCACCACAATTCTCTCCTAAAGCTTCTATACCCCTCTTAATGGTCTTGAATAGCTATTGAGCTTTTTTTTCAAGATTTGCCAGAGATGCTCAATAGGACTAAGGTCTAAAGACTAAGCTGGCCAATCCAGAAGCTTGATCCTATGGGAGTCAAGCCAATTCTAAGCTCTTTTTGAAAAGTGCTTGAGATTACAGTATCTCAGTTTGAATATCAACTTAGTCTCCTCTAGACAACTCCAACTTTGAGTCTAGTGCTCATCTGACCCCTGACTCCAAGGATAGCAAGTACAAGGGTGCAACACATAAGTCCTGTATCAAAAGTCCTTGCCTACTCTATTTCATGCTTCTTCTCCTCACTCTTCTTTTGTTACTCCATTCTGGGCCTTATCAGACTTGTCCAGAGAAACCAAACTTGACAGTATATTCAACTCTTGTACTTACAACCCCCCTTTGTACCTATGTCTCACACTTAGACTCCCCACCAACGTTTTAAGTCAGTCTTTGGCTTCTTTCACACCATCCCTGGTAATTTTCATAGCTTTAGTGCTAGACCAGTAGTACTTCCACCTATTTCCTCAGCACCCTGCTGTTGCATTGCCCCTTCTAGTCCCTTTGACTCTTCCCTCACTGCTCTGCCCAAAATGGTTCTCACTTTTCCCTAAATCTATGAACTTCAGGATGATCCTAAACCCAAAGATGGACTTTACAATCCAGCACCTCTGTCTTCAGAGAATAACAATAGTAAAGGACCACCATCATCTAATTCCTCTAATCTGAATAACTCCTCAGATGACAATGATAACAATGAACCCCAATCCAATAATATACCACTGGCCTTTAAGCCATTTACACAGCTTCCTCTATGAACTCCAGTTCAATTTTGGACCACACAACTCTATTGGCAATATAAAGGCTTAACTCAAGCAGCTCTGTATAAAGGACACCTAGTGTATATCCAACTATATAGTCCATTGGAATTGTCTGACAAGCCAAGTCTGGGAATGGGGTTCTGGAGTGCTTCACTAGAGTTTCTATAATGAACTTCCTGACAGAATCAAAGACAAGTTGTCTTGGCTTGGCCAGCTAAGCAACCTTCATGACCTTCATGCAATGGTGCAACAAATTAACCACCACTACTGGAAGCATTAAGAAGAAATATCCTGGGCCAACAAGGCTTTTAAAAACAACACTGAAAACAACAATTCCAAGGCCCCCACATCTACAACTCTACCCACCACCACCTCCAATACTAAGCCCAAGAGCTCTAACAAGGGCTCTTCAACCCTTAACTCCAGAAGTAGTTCCAACTCCAGATTCTCTGCAACCTTCAACCCCAATCTGTTGTTTAAGCTAGGCAAAGATGGAGAACTCATAGCAGCTGAGCAAAAGCACCACTTTGACAACAATCTGTATATATTTTATGGCCAAGCTGGTCATAAGGCAAAGAAATGCCCAAAGTCATCATCCTAGACATCCAAGGCTTGTGTGGCTACAACCACAACTCTGAAAGACAAACTGGAGGCCTCTAATATGGAGGCAAAAAAATAGTCCACAACCTCATAGACTCTGCATAGACTCAAGGTTGTGTTGACTTTGCCCATGCATCAAAAGAGGTCTGACTCAATGCATCTACTCTTTTAGACCCCTGTTCTCTTATGCCATCCATTTCCATACTCTCATATAACATTCCATCTTTTTCTGTGCTTGTAGATTCCAACTCTTCTAACTGTTTTATAGATACTATATTTGTTAATAACCATAAACTTTTCCCATACTTCATCCCTCCACTTGAACTCTGGCTATTCAATGGAACTTCCAACTCCTTCATTACTTAAGCTCTTGATCTCTCTATCCACTTTGAAACCAGTGATATCACTTCAATGACATTCTATGTTACTCCATTGGATGGATCTTATTCCCTTGTACTAGGACATAACTGGCTCACCTGCTACAATCTGTTGATTGATTGGGTTTTGAGCAGTATCTTGTTCTACACACCTAAACAGACATACTAGCAACCCTAAGCTTGACTCCACAGCCTTCAAACCTGCATCCTTCAGCTGACTCTACACCCTCCAATATCCCATGTTTCTATGACTGCAAGACTCCATCCATTATACTAATCAATGCACCTGTGTTTGCATTGACTTGTTACCTTCAGGGTTCTATACAATTCAGCCTGTAACTCTACCCCAAGGACACCAAACTTCAAGTGTCTTTTACCACTCTGAATCCAGTTAATCTTTCCAAAGTCCCTTTAGACTACCACAACTTTACAGATGTGTTCAGTAAGGGCAAGGCCTCTACTCTTGCCCTGCACTACAAACATGACCTCAAGATCAATCTGAAAGAAGGCACATCCCCTCTATTAGGCACTACCTATTTCCTTTCTGCCTCCAAGCTTAAGGCACTCCAGATGTTTCTCAATAAACACCTAGTCAATGGGTTCATTCACCTCTCATTCTCTGCCCATGCCACTCCAGTCCTCTTTGTTTGCAAGAAAGACAGTTCACTCTGTTTTTGTATTGACTTTCAAGGACTCAACAAAATCATAAAGAAAGACCACTACCCTCTTCCTTACATCTCCAACCTCCTAGATGCTCCAAGCTGCATGAAGATTTACACCAAGCTCAACCTCTGGCATGTATACCATCTGGTCCATATTACTAAGGGTAACAAGTGGAAAACTTCATTCCAGACTCACTATGGCTCATATAAGTGACTAGTGATGCTGTTTGAACTTACCAACATCCTGGCAGCTTTCTAGTGGTTTATTAATACCATCTTAGCTAACTTGCTAGATGTTTGTGTGATAGTTTATGTTAAGATTGGTCACTTCAGTCCTCTGGAAGGAAGTCTGAGGAAATGGAAGAAGGAGCAGAGTAATAGAGCAAAGGGGTGAGTCTTGGTGTAGGACTTATATGTCATGCCTTGTATAGGTTCAACTCTTTAGAAAAGGAAAGTAAGGGTAGAGAGAGAGACAATCAGAGTTATTCAAATTGATATTTAGACTAAGAAGTGTACAACAAAGTAACTATAATATTTATACTACTGGAGTTGTATTGCATTACTAATAGAGTAGCTATGAAATGGAATGATGAGTAAGATAGGAATAAAAAACCTGGAGCTGTGCACTGGAGATGTGATATGCTGGATTGCACATCTAAAAATGAAAATTAACAAAATGGACAGGCATAGCCAATCAAAGAACAAGGATTGACATAAAAGAAAATGTCACATGGATCTGGATGTCCTACATCCATGAACAGAGGAGATCATTTCAGAGGAGTTAAGGAGTTGGATGCAAAGTTCCAGAGTAGGAACAGCATATGACAGTATCCCCCTCTTAGGCCTGAGCCCTTGAAGGCCTTAAGCACACACAAGGCAGAGTAGCAAAGTCTGAAAGGTGGATAGATGTGCATAAAGGCCAGAGCATGAATTCCTTTTGTTGTCAAACTACCACCATCTCCTACTACAATGTTTAATATCTCAAAGATTACAGAGTGGGATGATGCCTAGCTTGTTGAGTGTGATGATGACACTGAGGAGCTTGCGAACACAAAGTATATGAAGCACAAATGGAGGGCAAAGGTGAAAAAGGAGGAGGCATGAAAGAAGATGGAGAAAGAAGCAAAGCAAAAGGCCAAGGAACAGAAGTGGATGGCAGAGAAACAGAAGAAGAGAAAGGCAGAGGAAGTAGCAGAGGTTGCTTGGAAGAAGGTGGAAGAGTGCCAAGCTAAGGAGGACATGGCAAAACAATGGGTAAGTCTTCTTTATGTCTAAAGTGATTTGGAGTTGATTATCAATAGATGAAGGAGATTGCTATGTAGCAATGTGGCAACAAGGGGAAGCATAGAGCAGTAATACATTAGAAGCATGAGTCATGTGAGAGATGCATGTAGAGGGGCTTGAAGTGTGAGGCTGAAATGGGCAAGGCAAGGTTGTGCTAGCCCTGTATTAATGCATGGCAAAGGTGTATGCAGCCTGATGAGAAACTGAAACTGGAGCAGAGGAAGAGAAGGGTGGATGACAATGCAAAGAAGCTGACGAAGAAGAGAAAAACTACCCACATGGAGATGGAGGATAAACTGGGGGCCAAGCTAGAGTGGAGAAGTGGAGGGGGACTATACTGGCACCCTTCATAGAATTGTGAAGGCAATTACTGGAGTTCAGCATACTCTGAAGGAGACAAACAATCAGCTGAGCATCCATAATTACTGGATGCACAGTCTGGTCAATATCCTAATGGAATAAACTTTCAGAGGCATGAACAAGGTGGACTTGGAGCCAGAGAAGGATGAGGTGGAGAAAGTGATGGTAGAGTTGAAAAAGTTGAGTAAGGCCAGCTCATTGGCAGTGGATCACAAATCAGAGTAGTAGACACTATAAATAGCCCACATTATAAAGCTGATTTTGTGAAAATGAAGGGCTGAGAAGCAAAACATAGGTGGGATGTGTTATGTGAGTAGCCTGAGCCTGCTACCAGGGATGAAGAATGTGATGCTAAACGTGGTACTAGGAAGATCTTCTGAGGTGCTAAGGACTAAGAACATGGTGCAGTAATTGCAGCAGACTCAAGGTTACATAGAATTGCATAGACCAAGAATAAAGAGTAAAGTACATGGCACTATAGTATATAACCTATGGTAGAAGATTATGGAAGGTAATGGAATGAGGAATACTAAGCTGTTGTTAGAGAAACGACTATGGAGAGATAAGTGTCCCAAGAGAATGGTAACAGAAGCTAAGATGAAAGAGATAAGAAAGCTGTGGAGCATGGAGACACTACTAAGAGGAAGTAATGTTCTTTATAATGGAAAAAGAAAGGAGGATGGTATTGAGAAGTGAGTAGGGTGAAAAGACAGAGATACTGGTGTAAGCATAAAATCATAACATTACCCCCATTGTACACTGAAAGCCCAGCTTGCAGTATTCTATATCCCTGTGGAACCTTTAAAAATGGTTGTTGCCTGAGATAGAGAATAATGCTTAAACAGATAGTCATCTCAGACATGTCCAGATGTATCACAAGTGGAGCAAACCCTCTGAGAACAGAAGCAAGGTTCATGTCCCCACTGAAAACAGAAAGAGCATTGAATGTGAAGGCAATCATGAGCATTATACCCTAGGGCAGAGATGGAACAGGAGGAACATCTGTATTGTGAGCAATCTGCTCAATAGTGACCCCTACCTCTGCATTGAAAGCAGGTGGTGGTGATGGAGGCTAGAGTAGGGGTAAAGGTGGGTTGAAGAACCTGGTGAGGGGAAGAGAGGACCTGTTGGCCATTAGGCAGGGTGAGTAGAAAGTCTCAATTGGTGGCAATCACCCCTTGGTCAAGCTTAAAGGTGGTTATGCCTAGGGGTCCTTTGGAGTTCAAAAATACAGATGAGGTAGAGAGAACTATGGTTGGTGATGGAGGAGGGGGTGGAGAGGAGATTTGTTCCACCAGGGAAGGAATGGATAAAGTGGGTGAGGAGGGAGTAGTGGTGGAGGGTGATAGAGAAGTAGAAAAAACTACACAATTAATCTGCATAGATGAAATGGACTCTAAGTAGTGGTCCCACTCCTACAGTGAAAGAGAAAGATAGATACATTGGAAGGTAGGGAAAATTAGTTCAAAAGCAATTATAGAAATATATGTATCAAAACCAAAGAGATGAAGAACAGAGAGAATTCTTTCTGGGATTTTATTAATGGCTAAACATAGAGGGATTCCCACCATGGGGGGAGTGTCAGAAGGAATACAACAGTGATGGTAATATTGGACACACACAGCTTTGTGAAACAACTGTACTAGCTCCTGCATAACTTCATTCTCTTGGTATAAAAGAAGGGCCTCTATGGCATGGAGGAGCTGGGGGTCCATGAGGATTGTGCTATAGAGAATGAAGGTGGTGGAGGTGGGCAAGAAGGTAGGCTGCACTTGCAAGGATCTGAGTTGTGCATATTCAGACAATGAGGAGGAGATGGACAAGGTAGGAGAAAGCATGTTCAAGACAGAATAGAATGGTGGAGTCAATGGGCATTTACTGTGGATGCAGAAATGTGGCCACTCAATAAATAGTGACGATGAGGGTGGTAAGCAAAATGAGGCAAAGGAGGATAATAGAAACAATGAGCTGATAGTCAATGTGGTCCATGCTGAGCCCTGGTTACCACAGCAGATGGTGGTGTTTATAATCTGTCAAAATGGAGGCAGTGTGATGGAGATTAGTCTCAGGTTTCCATGTATTCTCTGATGGGGCATAGCCCTTTCATTTAATAAGGTAACAGTAGCAATCAGGAGCACCCTTATGTGCAAGAATGGCTTTGACCTCATATTCTTCATCATCATCAATGATCTCTGGCAGGGGTTTCAGAAATGATGGGCCATAAGCCTCAGTTTGTTTAAAAGGGAAGAGGAGGAAAGCATGGAATGTATTGTGAATTTTCCAGTATTTGGGAAGTTTAAGGTGATAGACTAGTGGGGAACAGACTTGAACAATCTCAAATGGACCAACTTGTTTAGGTGCTAATTTCCTGGAAGGGAAAGGAATACAGAAATGGGTGGCTTCTAGCCATACTTTATCTTCAACTTTCTAAGGGAAAAACTTGCAAGTTTGGTGTTTGCAAGTTTGGTGTTTGACCATGGCCTGTCTGGCCAACTCATGTGCTGCAAGTGCTTCATCTCTCATTTTGGTTAAAGATTCCATCCTGGATGAGAGTGCAGGGATGAATATTGAGGTAAGGGTAGGAAATGCCCAGGGTTTGTAGCCCATTATTAGACTAAATGGGGATTTTAGAGTGGAAGAGTGGGGACATGAGTTGTGTTGGAACTCAGTGGTGGTGAGGAAGTTAGCCCATTTATGGGGGTTGTTGCCACAAAAGATTTGTAGGTAGGTTTCCATCTCCTGGTTGGTCCTTTCAGTTTGGCCATTAGTTTATGGATGATATGTGGTGGATAGTTTGACATCATAGTGGAGTAGTTTGGCTAGTTCAAGAGCTAGCACAGAAGTGAATTGTGGTCCTTGATCAGAGATAATAGAGTTTTGTACTCTGAATCATTTGAACACATGGTTATGGAAGAGCTGAGCCACTCCTAACATGTCAATTGTTTTGTGACATGGGATAAGAATTACCCCCTTTGTAAGCCCATGGTCGACCACAACCATGATGGAGTTGAAACCCTCTGATATGGGCAGATTGGTAACCAGATCAACCAATAACTGTTTGAATGGAAGAGTGGCATTAGAAGGGATAGGCATCAATGGGGGAGTGACTGGATGAGTGTTGGCTTTGAATGTTTGACAGATGGTGCATCCATTGACAAAGTTTTTGATGAAGGTCATGAGGCCAGGCCACCAAAAGTCTCTTTTGAGTAGAACTTTAGTGCAGAATTGGCTGGCATATTCCATGGTTGGTGTGAAATGGATGGTGTGGAGTAATGCAGACCAATGTTCTGGTGGGACATACAACCAGTCCTTATAGAAGAGATGGCCATTGTCAAACTTCCAGTTAGATGTGGCCAATTAGAGAAAGAGTGGGGATCTGTTACAATTTTCTATGTTCACCATTTTATCTTTCTATTCAGTCTTCTCATTCCTCAGTATGTTCCTCCATTCTTCTTTTGCTATATAGAATGATACTTCATCCTGGTGGTGATTCTACATTCTGCAGCATTTCTTTTTTTGTAATCTTTGACTCATTTACCATTACCTTGGAATGCTTACTACTTTGCAGCTGTTTCTCTAGTAACAGCTTAGTTATTCCTTTTCCATCTCATTCTATGCAATTCTACCATCATATATATATTCACTATGCCCTGTTTTGTAGTCTTTATTCTTGGTCTATGCAATCTAACATAGTCTTGAGTCCACTGTAGTCCCTGCACTGAGTCTTTTGTTCCACTTGTACCTTTGAGTATTTCAAGCATCTAGAATCCCAAGAACTCCTCGTTCCTAATAGCAACTCAGGCTACTTGCATAACAAAAGACAAAGAATAATCCTATATCCCTCTTATCTAAGAGTTGAATGCACCCCTCTGAACCATCATAGCTCATTGAACCTCCTATCAAATCTCTAGATCTATCAGCACTCACTCTAATTCTGACTCAGAGCCCACACCCCTAGCATCCCCTGCCATAATTTCCATTGCTAATGCACTGGCTACAAT
Organism: Xerocomus alliaceus; assembly: GCA_038094415.1. NCBI lineage: Eukaryota > Fungi > Basidiomycota > Agaricomycetes > Boletales > Boletaceae > Xerocomus > Xerocomus alliaceus. Next base: position 10,320 of record JBBPUB010000209.1, on the reverse strand, counting down.
GCCACACAGTGTCACTCTTACCCTTGTACCCCCCCTCCAAAGCCAGACCATTGCAACCACTGCCACTATGGCTCCACCAACCCCATCTGTTTCCAATGCCATAACTCCAGCACTTTCCCAAGCCCCCTCCCTCTTTGCTCTGCAGACATTTGTTCAGCAGCTTCAGACCCAGGGAAAGAATGAGGATGAAATCCTTCAAGTCCTTCAAGCCTGTTATAAAGAATCCCCTAATGAATAACTTCCTGCAACATCTTTTTAAAAGGAGAGGGTGTGTCAACATCTCCCTCCCATGTACTAGTAGGACTGCCTAGCTACCAGACAATTTGAATCCCCATTCGTCTTAGAGTGCAGTCTGAAATCATTGAAACCATTGTGCTAATTGATAGCAGAGCCACTGGCAACTTCATTGACAAATCCTTGGTCCCTCATCTAAATCTAGGAGTACGCATCCTCTCTGAACCCACCAAAGCCTGAAACATTGATGGAACTGAAAACCACCATGGCACTATTAGAGTGAAGCTCAAGGCAGAGCTTACACACAAAAACTTCTCAGACAACATTGATCTACTCATCCTTAAACTTGACAAGAAGCAGATGATTCTTGGGATGCCTTGGCTGTGGAAGTGGAACCCCTAGGTTGACTGGAGGATGAAATCCCTTCTGCTCCCACTGGATCACCTCAAAGTAAGTCTCAACAAGATCACAATATCTACCCAGCTTGCCCAGGACAACCTTTCCCAGATCACTATACTCACAGAGTGGTGCAAGGAATATAAGAATGTATTCTCTGAAAATATATTCAATGCCTTGCCCCCTCATCATTTCTATGACCATACCATCAACCTAAAACCCTCCTTTCTTCCAAAGATTGCTAAAGTATACCCATTAAATCCAAAAGAGAAAGATGCATGTAAGACCTTTATTAATGAAAACCTAAAGACCAGTTGTATCCTCCCCTTAAAATCCCCACAAGCCTCCCTATTCTTCTTTGTTCCCAAGAAGGATGGCATGCTATGCCCATATTAGGACTACTGATACCTCAACTCCCATACCATCTGCAATGCCTATCCTTTGCCACTTATCTTTGATCTTGTTGATGACATGAAAGAGTTCACCTTATTTACCAAGCTAGACATATGATGGGAATATAACAACATTTGTATCTGAGAGGAGAACCAGTGAAAAGCTGCATTCATCACCCCTCTTGGACTTTATGAATGCACAGTCATGTTCTTTGGGTATTGCAATGCCCCACCCATGTTTCAGGCATTCATGAATCATATCTTCACAGATCTTTTGGTTGAGGAATGGCTTAAGATTTACATGGACGATATTGGCATCCACATCAAGGATGACCTTGTGTTACACTACCAATGCACTAAACAGGTCTTTAATCACCTCCGAGAACACAAGCTGTCTCTAAAGTTGTCAAAGTGCTCATTTAACACTCCTACTATAGAGTACCTTGAGATAATCATTGAATAGGGAAAACTCAAAATGAACCCAGTCAAGCTCAATGCCATAAGAGAATAGCAACCACCCTTATCAGTTAAAGAAATTTATAGTTTCCTTGGATTTGCCAACTTCTATTGAAAGTTCATCCCTAACTTTTCAAACATCATATCCCCACTCACCCTTCTCACCCAGAAGGATGAACCATGGAAATGGATCTCTTGGCAACAGAGCACATTTGAAACCCTTAAGGACACCTTCACCTCTGCACCAATCCTTGCACTCCCTAACTCCAGCAAATCTTTCTCCATAATGACAGATGCCTCTCTTCTTGCAGTAGAAGCCATACTACTTCAAAAGGACATAAACGGAAGTGATTACCTCTGCATCTATTTCTCCAAAACCTTCTTCTTGGCCAAATGAAATTATAACATCTATGATAGGGAACTACTCACTGTCATTCTTGCTCTGGAGGAATGAAGACAATACCTCTCAGGTTCCATCCATCCAGTCACCATCATCACTGATCACAAGAACCTATCTTACATCTGTGACCCCTGAAAACTCTCTAGACGTCAAGCATGTTGGTCTCTCTTTCTGCAAGACTATGATCTAGTATGGCAGATTACCCCTGGAATTAAGATGGGTCCAGCTGATGCACTGTCTCAACAATCCTCTCTTGACACATCTACTGACAACATAGATTCCTCCATAATCCCAGAACCCATCATTATCCAAGCTTTCAACACAGCTCTCCTCCACAAGATCCAGACCTCCTCTGCTGCTGACTCCTTAGTTCTCAGAGCACTCAGAGCATTACAGTTAGGCTCCCCACTGTTTCCCAGGTTAGCTATGTTGGACTGAAAGTTTAACAATGGCCACCTTTTTTACAGAGACAGGTTATATGTTCCCCCAGAACATAGATTATTTCTACTCCATACATTTCACTCAGCACCAACCACAGAACATGCAGGCCAATTTCACACCAAGGCTCTCCTAGAATGGGACTTTTGGTGGCCAAGTCTCATCATCTTCATCAAAAACTTCATCAACAGCTGTCCCACCTGCCAGACTTCCAAGGCCAACACTCACCCCACAGTTCCACCTCTAATACTGATTCCTTTTGTCACTATCCTTCCATTTAAGCAACTGTCTGTTGATCTAATCACCGATTTACCTCTTTTAGAGGGCTTTAACTCTATTATGGTCATGGTTAACCATGGGCTTACAAAGGGGGTAATTCTCACTCCTTGCCACAAAACCATCAATGCATTAGGGATAGCATACCTTTTCCATGACCATGTATTCAAACAGTTTGAACTGCAGAACTCAATTATCTCAGACTAGGGACCACAGTTTGCTTCTGCCCTAGCTTGAGAACTAGCCAGACTACTCCACTACAATGTTAAACTGTCCACAGCATATCACCCACAGACTGACAGCCAAACTAAAAGAACCAACCAGGAACTGGAAACATACTTGAGGATCTTCTGTGGAAATAACCCACATAATTGGGTCAAGCTCATCACCACCACTGAGTTCTAGCATAATTCTTGCCCACATTCCTCCACTTAGAAATCTCCATTCAGTCTCATGATGGGCTATGAACCTAGAGCATTTCCCACCCTCACAAAAACCTTTATTCCTACACTCTCTTCCAGGATGGATGTCCTGATCAAAGCAAGGGATGAAGCACTAGCTGCACACAGTTCAGCTTGCCTAGCAATGAAGAGACATTGAACAACTAAGTTTATCCTCTGGAAGGTTGGGGACTGGATATGGTTGAAAGCTACTCATCTCCACATTCCATTTCTATCTAAAAAGTTCACACCCAAACAAGTAGGACCATTCAAAGTCATCCAAGCCTTCTCACCACTAGTTTATCACCTCAAACTCCCCAAGTCCTGGAGAATTCACAATATGTTCCATGCCTCCCTCCTTTTTCCCTTTAAACAAACCCCTGCTCATGGCCCCCCATTCCTGGAACCTTCACTGGAGATTGTTGATGATGAAGAAGAATATGAAGTTGAAGCCATCCTAGCACACAAAGAAACCCCTGGTCACTACCATTACCTTATTAAATGAAAAGGTTATGCCCCATCTGAAAATATATGGAAACTAGAGAGTAATCTCTATCACACTGCCTCTATTCTGATAGATTATAAATGCCACAATCAACTGTGGTAACCAGAACCCATCATGGACCACATGGACTATCAGTTGATTGTCTCTGTCCTCCTCCTCTGCCTCATCCTTATCACCACTGTCGTCATCATCATATATTGGACAGCTACATTCCCTCACCATCATTAAATGCCCATTGATCCTACCATTTTACTCTGTCTCAAACATGCTTTCTCCTTCCTTGCCCATCTCCTCATTGTTGTCTGGGTATGCATGACTCAGATCCTCACAAGTGTAGCCTACATTCTTGCCCACCTCCACCACCTTCATTCTCTATAGCACCATCCTTGTGGACCCCCAGCTCCTCTACACCATCGAGGTCCTCCCCCTGTACCAAGAGGATAAAGTTACACAGAAGTTAGTAAGGCTGTTCCATGAAGCTGCATGTGTTCAATATTATCATCATTGTTGCATTCCTTCTGATACCCCTCCCATGGCTGGGATTCCCCTACATTTAGCTTTCAATAAACTTCCAGAAAAAATTCTCTCTATCCTCTGGCTCTTTGATTTTAATACATACATTTCAATGATCACTCCAGAATTAATTTTCCCTACCTTCAGATGTATCTACCTTTCCCTCTTGCTGCAGGAATGTGATCACTACTTGGAGTCTATTTCTTCCTTACCTCATAACATTAATGTTTCTTCTACCTCTCCTTCCCCCCCTACTACCACCTCTGCATCCCTGATCCCACTTAATGCCACCCTAGCAGAACAGATCTCTTTCCCTCCTCCTCCTCCATTACCCTCCACTACCCCCTCATCCTCCATTTTCTTGGACTTCAAAGGACCACTTGAGATAACCACCTTTGAACTAGACCAGGAAGTTATTGCTACTAATAGGGAGTTTCTACTCACCCTCCCAAATGGCCAATGGGTACTATCCTCTCTGCATCGTGTCCTTCAACCCACCACCAGACCCCTCCCTGCCTCCACCATCACTACCTGCTTTTAGTATGGAGGTAGGAGTCACTATTGAGCAGACTGTTTCCAGTACTGATGCTCTATCTGTAACTCCTCTGCCCCTGGTCACAATGTTCATGATTGTCTTTACATCCAATGCTCCTTTTGTTTACATTGGGAACATGGCCCTTGCTTCTATCCTCAGAGGGTTTGCACCATCTGTGATACTCCTGAACATGTCCGAGATGACTGTCTGTTTGAGCATTACTCTATACCTCAGGTGTCAGCAATTTTCAGAGGCCCCATGTGGAAATAGAGTATTGAAAGTGGAACTTCCAGTGTACAAAGGGGATATTGTTACAATTCTCTATGTTTACTGTTTCATCTTTCTATTCAGTCTTCTCATTCCTCAGTATGTTCCTCCATTCTTCTTTTGCTATGTAGAACAATACTTCATTCTGGTGGTGACCCCACATTTCACAGCATTTCTTTCTTTGTAATTTTTGACTCGTTTACTATTATCTTGGGATGCTTACTACTCCATAGCTGTTTCTCTAGTAATGGCTTAGTTATCTCTTTTCCATCTCATTCTATGTGATTCTACCATTGTATATATATTCACTGCGTCCTATATTGTAGTCTTTATTCTTGATCTACACAATCTAACATAGTCTTAAGTTCACTGCAGTCCCTACACTGAGTCCCTTGTTCTACTCATACCTTCGAGTATCCCAAGCATCTAGAATCCCAAGAACTCCTCATTCCTGGTAGCAACTCAGGCTACTTGCATAACAGGATCCCAGCTGTAAGGTTCTAAGTGCTCAAAGGACTAGGGGGTTAGAATTTGAAGAAGATTGGATTTTATCTAGGAGTGCAATGTCTAGAGCTTGAATGACCACTGGTTTTAGGAGAATGGCAGTGTCAATATTATCATTGGAGGTGTCAAGAAGGAAATATCAGGAGAGGGTGTCTGCTGGTCCCATCTTAGTTTCTAGAGTGACCTGCCATACAAGGTCAAAGTCTTGTAAGAACAGAGACCAGCACACTTGTTGCCTGGAGAGTTTCCTGGGGTTGTGGATGTAGGACAGGTTTTTGTGGTTGGTAATGACAGTAACTGGATGGGTGGAGCCTGAGAGGTATTGTTTCCATTCTTCTAATGCTAGGATGACTGCAAGCAGTTCCTGATCATAGATATTATAATTCCATTTAGCAGGGGAAAATGTCTTTGAAAAGTAGGTGCAGGGGTGAGCATTCCCATTGGTGTCATTCTGGAGCAATATCACTCCTGCTGCAATAAATGATGTGTCAGTCATGATGGAGAATGGTTTATGAATGTTAGAAAGTGTAAGAATTGGGACTGATATAAAAGCTTTCTTAAGTGTTTCAAAGGTAGTTTGTTGCAAAGGCATCCATCTCCATTGTTCATCCTTCTAAGTAAGGAGGGTGAGTGGGAAGATGATGTTGGAGAAACCTGAAATAAACTTCCAATAGAAGTTAGCAAATTCTAGAAAGCTCCAGATTCCTTTAACTGAAGTGGGTGGCTGCCAATCCCTGATGGCATTGAGCTTTACTAGATTCATTTTCAACTATCCCTATCCAATGATCATCCCAAGGTATTTTATAGTGGGGGTGTCAAATGAGCATTTGAACAATTTGAAGAATAACCTATGCTCTCTTAGACGTTTGAACACCTGCTTGGTGCATAGATGGTGTAGAGCAAGGTTGTCTTTAATGTGGATACCTATATTGTCCATGTAAGTCTTCAGCCATCCTTTAACTAGTAGGTCTGCAAAGATATGGTTTATGAATGCTTGGAATGTGGGGGGGGCATTATAGAACCCAAAGAACATGACAGTGGGTTTATAGAGTTCAAGGGGGGTGATGAATGCCACTTTCCATTGATCTTCCTTTTGAATATGAATGTTGTTGTATCTCCATCTAATGTCAAGTTTAGTAAAGATCATGGACTCTTTCATATCATCAATGAGGTCAGAGATAAGGGGCAGAGGATAGGCATTATAAATGGTGTGGGAGTTAAGGTATCAGTAGTTCTAATAAGGGCATAAGGTGCCATTCTTTTTGGGGACAAAGAAGAATAAAGAGGCTTGAGGGGATTTCAACAAAAGGATTTGATCCATTGCTAAGTTTTCATTGACAAACAACTTGCATGCCTCTTTCTCCTTTGAATTCAAGAAATATACTTTGGCTATCTTTGGAAGAAACAAGGGTTTTAGATCAATGGTGTGATCATAGAAACAATGAGGGGGTAAGGCATTGAAGGTGGCTTCTGAGAATACATCCTCATATTCTTTGCACCATTCTGGGAGTACTGTAGTCTGGGGGAGGTTGTCCTGAGCAAGCTGGATAGAAATAGTGATCTTATTAAGACTCTCTTTAAGGTGATCCTGTGAGAGCAGAAGGGATTTCATTCTCCAGTCAACCTGGGGGTTCCACTTCCACAGCCAAGGCATCCCAAGGATCACCTGCTTCTTGCCGAGTCCAAGGATAAGTAGATCTACCTTGTCCAAGAAGTCTTCATGTACAAGCTCTGCCTTGAGTTTTGCTCTAATAGTGCCATGATGGTTTTCAGTTCCATCAACATTCCAGGCTTTAATGGATTCTAAAAGGGTGTGTATCCTGAGGTTTAGATAAGGAACTAGGGATTTGTCAATAAAGTTGCTAGTGGCTCTGCTATTAATTAGTGTGATGGTTTCAACAGTTTCAGACTGCACTCTAAGGTGAATGGGGATTCAAATTGTCCTATAGCTAGGAAGTTCTACTAGTATATGGAAGGGAGATGTTGACACACCCTCTCCTTCTAAAAAGATGATGTAGGGATTTGTTCATCATGGGAATCTTCATAACATGCTTGAAGGACCTGGAGGATTTCATTCTCGTTTTTTCCCTGGATTTGAAGTTGTTGAACAAATGTCTGCAAAGCAGAGAGGGTGGGAGCTCTAGGGGGTATGAATGCTTATGTTGTGGTTGCAGGGATGGATGGAGTTGGCAGTTTAGTAGTGGCAGCAACAGCAATGGTCTGATTCTGAGGGGTATGAGGGTAAGAGCAGCACTGCATGGCATTGTGGCTGGTGCATCAGCAATGGAAGCAGTGTTCTTCTCAAATGCACTTGGCTTGTTCTTGGGGGGTTAACTTGGTGAGTCAAACTGCATTGATGTCCATAGCATTTGGGTCTCTAGGAGTTCTGAAGAGAGAAGGGGTGGTTTTGCCCTTCTTCAAGACATTGATATATGCCTGCTGGATATAGAAGACCTTGGCTTTATCTAGCCAGTCTGCAATGAGGATGGAGACTTTGTCCATAGATAGGATTATAATGGTGATCCTTTGATCTAGGCCCAGGAAAAAGGCATCTATGAGCATAGCATGGTCAGTGATTCCTACTTGAGTGGCAAGGTTCTGGAATTTAGTAATATATTTCTGAAAGCTGTTATCTATCTCTCTGTTAGGTTTGTGGATAGACTTTTATATCAGTTTGGATAGAGCAAGGCAGGCAGTGGCTTTGGTATTAAAGGGGAAGAAGGTACCTTCGAAGTTCTGCACAAACTTGTTGAAGGTCTTTTCAGATGCTGTGGTGGTGGGGTTGTGTCACATATGGGTCCAACTCTGGTACTCCGGTGTCATCTCCGACACATCTCCGGCATGATATCCATGATACCCTTTCACCTAGTTTCTCGAACATTCGATTCATAGATTCTTCTAGTTAGTTCTACTCCTGCTCCTCTGGTATCTGTTTTCCAAACTCCGTCTTACTCATCCAATTACTTATCCTTATTCATACCTTACGAATCTCCTCCGTTCCGTTACTAATCCAGTGCAACTCCGTAGTATAAATACTGTACTTCCAATCTATACATTCTCCAGTTTGAATATCAACTTAGTCTCCTCTAGACAACTCCGACTTCGAGCTTAGTGCTCATCTGATCCCTGACCCTGAGGATAGCGAGTACAAGGGCGCGACACATAAGTCCTGCACCGAAAATCCTTGCCCACTCCATTTCACCCTTCTCCTCCTCGCCCTCCCTCTGCTACTCTGTTTTGGACCTCATCGGACTTGTCCAGAAGAACTGGACTTAACAGTATATTCAAACTTACTCTTGTACTCGCAACACCCCTTCATACCTATGTCCCACACCCAGACTCCCCATCAACGTCTCGAGTTAGTATTTGGCTCCTCCCACACCATCTCTGGTGATTTCCACAGCTTCAGTGCTAGACCAGTAGTACTTCCGTCTATCTCCACAGCGCCCCGCCATCGCGTCGCTCCTGCTGGTCCCTTTGACTCTCCCCTTACCGCTCTTTCCAAGACGGTCCTCACTTCCCCCCGGATCCGTGAACTCCGGGATGATCCCGAACTCGATGACAGACTCTACGAGCCTGCACCTCCGTCTCTAGGAAATAATGGTGGTGAAGGACCACCACCACCCGATCCTTCCGATCTGGGTGACTCCTCCAACAACAACAACAACGATGACCCCCAGCCAAACAATGTACCCCTGGCCTTCGAGCCATTTACCCAACTCGCCAATGCAATCCGGGACATGACCCGGAACGCACTCTGGCACAACTCCTCAGACACTCCCAAAACCAAGGTCCAGGAGCCAGACCCATTTGACGGGCTGGACCCCCAGAAACTCTGGTCATTCATAGTTCAGTGCGAACTGAACTTCCAGGCAAACCCCAAATCCTTCCGTCGTAACTGTTCCAAGGTCACGTTTGCACAATCCTACCTCAAGGGCGTTGCCCTTGAATACTTCAAGCCGGATCTTCTCGGCAGCGAACCTCCGGAGCACCGCCCGCTCTGGATGAATAGCTGGGAAGTGTTCCTATACAAGCTACAATCAAACTTCGGCCCACACAACCCCATTGGCAATGTGGAGGCTCAACTCGAGCAGCTCCACATGAAGGACACCCAGCGTATATTGAACTATGTAGTCCATTGGAACAGACTGGCGAGCCATGTCCGGGAATGGGGCCCCGGAGCGCTTCATTGGAGTTTCTATAATGGACTCCCGAACAGAATCAAGGATGAGTTGTCTTAGCTTGGCAAACTGAGCAACCTCCATGACCTCCACGCAATGGCATAACAAATCGACCACCGCTACTGGGAGCGTCGAGAAGAAATATCCTGGGCCAACAAGGCTTCCGGATCCAACTCCAGGAACAACAACCCCAAGGCCCCCACCTCCGCAACACCACCCGCCACCACCTCCAACAATAAACCTAGGAGTTCTATCAAGGGCTCCTCAACCCCCAACTCTGGTAGTAATTCAAACTCCAGATCCTCCACAACCCCCAACCCTGATCTGTCGTCTAAGCTAGGAAAAGACGGCAAGCTTACAGCAGCTGAGCGAAAGCGCTGCTTTGACAACAACCTATGCATGTTTTGTGGCCAAGCTGGTCACAAGGCGAAGGAATGCCCAAAGTCTTCATCCCAGGCATCCAAGGCTTGTGTGGCTACGACTGCAACTCCGGAAGACAAACCAGAGGCCTCTAAAACAGAGGCGAAAAAATAGTCCGCAACCTCATAGACTCCGCACGGACTTGAGGTTGCGTTGACTCCGCCCATGCACCAAAAGAGGTCCAACTCAACGCGTCCGCTCTCTCAAATCCCCGTTCCCTTATGCCATCCGTTTCCATACTTTCGTATGACATTCCATCTTTTTCTGCGCTAGTAGATTCTGGCTCTTCCGATTGTTTTATAGACACTACCTTCGTTAATAATCATGGACTTTCCCCGTACTCCGTCCCTCCACTTGAACTCC
>JBBPUB010000208.1:0-22895 GCA_038094415.1 Xerocomus alliaceus | reverse complement strand
TGAATGTCCTCCGAGTCGTTGTCCTGCTATAGACCTCGGCGTCAAACAAAGTACACAGCTGAACTCTGGCAGAGTGCTCTAAATCATCTACTCAAGAGAATGATAGTGGGGTAGATGCAGCAAGATCATCAGTGCAACTGATTGTGCATGACACATAAACAGATGCCAGTCATCAGCAAAGAAAATAAAATCATATAAGGCCATACAAGGCCACTCAAGGCTTTGCAAGACACCCAGACCTTGTAAACCCTTGAAAGGAAATACTCTGGTTGGCAAGACTCCTTGAGCCTTGCAAGGCCATACTATTGAAGTAGCAAAGCTACCTCAATGCACACAGGGAGAAGAGGTATTAAAACCAAGTAGGAAACTTACTTGGTTGGTTCGAGAATTGGATTGGCAATCAAGAGGGGATAGAAGAGATAGATATTCTGAAGTGAAACTCAACAGAAGAGATATGAGTGTATGAGTACTGGGCTGCTGGGCATGGCTCACTATCCAGCCCTTATATACTGTAAGAGATATGTTTGTACATATGTACAGTAAGGATAAAACTGGTAAGTACCAGAGAATGACATGGAAAGTCATGGAATAAATGTCAAGGTATCAGTATATCTAGTGAATAGCAATAAGAACTCTTATCTATGATGTCATAACAATAGATAGTGGAAATAGACCATGTTCTGGAACAGATCACATGAAAATCATGTGACATGGTCTAGAAGGATTATGATCAGGATAAGAATTATCTAATAAGAAATCATAAATTCCAACACTTCTCCTCACTGAAAATGTTATGAAGAATAAGAAATCATATGAATGCCCTTTTGTCCACCCTTAAATTTATCTCTGCTAAGGTTCTTGGTGAACATGTCGGCAAGTTGAGAGTTAGTGGACACATAGAATAATTCCACTTCTTTAAACTCAACAACTACTTCTCTGATATAATGTTCATCACATCTAACATGTTTGTCACATCCTTCTTGAGCAGGATTTGAGGCTAAAAATATGGCACCTTGATTATTGATGCAGATAGGGATAGGAGGGAGGTTGAATCCGAGTTCATCATAGAAATTTTGGATCCACTGCAATTGTTTAGCACACTCTGTCATTCCACAATATTCTGCTTCAGTGGAGGAAAGTTGAACTCTCTTCTGTCTTTGAGATATCCAGGAGATGATTCCATTTGCAAGAAACACTGCATATCTAGTGGTAGATCTAGAAGTCTCCACATCACCTCCCCAATCAGTGTCACAATATGCAACAAGACCATTATTAGGTCCTGTTCCCACATACTGAAGGCAAAGGTCCTTTGTTGTACAAAGGTAGCACACAATATGTAACACTCTCTGCAAATGTTCTTCAGTGGGATTTGCAGAAAATTGAGACATCTTAATTATGGCATATGTGATGTCTGGATGAGTTCCAAGCATAATGTGAAGTAGAGATCCAATGACAGATTGATATTGAGTATGAAGTGAATCATTTGCTTGATTTGCATTTAGTTTTGGGTTATAGCCTGTAGGAAGGGGAGTAAAAACATTCTTGCAGTTCTGCATAGAAAACCTTTCAACCACTTTTTCAGCATAGACACATTGGTCCAAAGTGAGGGTTTGTTTCTTGTGATCTTGTGTGATCTGCATCCCTAGGTATTCCTTGGCTTCTCCCAAGTCTCTAGATTCCCATTTTTTCATAAATTGTTCTTTGTGATAAAGAAGAAGTTTCCTGTCACTACCAACAAAAAGAGCATCATCAACATAGATAAGGATGATCAAAATAACTGATCCTATGAGTTTGATATAAGTTCCTAGATCTAAATAGAGGTGTTGAAAGCCCATGTTCAGAAGTGACTTGTGAAGCTGCTTGTTCCATTGTAAAGCAGCCTGCTTAAGCCCATAAATTGATCTTTGTAATCAACAGACCTTGGCTTCCTGTCCTTTCACTATGAATCCTTCTGGTTGTGTGAGATATATCTCTTCATCCAGTTCTTCAAACAGGAAAGCTGTTTTAACATCTAGCGCCTTAATATCCCAATCATGGATGGCAGCTAGGGAGAGTACAAGGCAAACAGTTTCAAACCTTGCAACTGAAGAGAAGGTTTTTTCATAGTCTATTCCAAAAACTTGAGTGAAGCATTTGGCTACAAAGTGAGCCTTTTGATGACCATCACTTTTCTGAGCAAATACCCATCTCCCTTTGATGGGCTGACATTGTGACGATCCTTGCTGTCTTGTATATGGTCTCTGGTAGACTTTTCATCACAATGGACTTAGTGTATACTTTTTGCATGATCTTATCTTATCGTTTCATGACTAATCTGATTGTGCTTATCTTCTGCTCTTCTTCCCAATCAGATCTATCTCCATTTGACTACTCTTTGCCACAGTCATTACCATGTTCTGATTTCTAAACACGTGTAGCCAACGCCCTTTTAATCACCAAGTGATTTGTTTCATTTCTGTGCTATGCATGGCTATGGCATAGCCCTGTTCATTACCACTGCTGTGGCTTCTCTTCCATTTGATCTGCTACCCACAGTATCAAACATGTAATTCATTTCCATTTCCCTTAGCCCTAGAGGCTATGGAACACCTTTATCGCTATTGGATAGCTACAACATGGACTCTTACCTTAGTCACATCCCTACTGTGTAGGCATTGCATTCTACCTAATCAAGTATTAGGGTTAGACAAACATGTACAAATAGTATAGTAGTATATAAACCCCAAGGACGACACTGGGTAGATCCCCAGTCTAGTCTCTTGGTCTTTATCTGAACTTGACTACTTAAGCCTCAAGCCCTCAAACCTACTCTCTACTAACCATAGTGAGTTAGTACCTCTTCTTCTCTTTTTAGCTAATAGTTAGTAGTAAAGCTGGTTCAAGTTCCCTCCTGGGTTCAGCCATTTCAGACATCCCTTAGGTAAATCTACTAGATCCCAGATGTGTCGTTCCTTCATTGACTTCATTTCTTCCTTCATAGCAGCAAACCAGGGTTTCTGTTTTTCTTTCATTAATTTGAGAATATTCCTGTATTGTTTGGGTAGAGATCCTGTTACTGCATATGATAAGTGGGTGCATATCCACTTGTTGCTATACATCAGTCCTAGATCTTCTTCCTCATTGGTAGGTGCAGCTTGATTAATTGTCATAGAAGATAACTTCTTCTGAATTGTATTCAGTTCTTGATCAATGTCATGTTCTATCTCAACAGGTCTTCTGTTATCATAAGCATTGTCCAGAACAATCTGAGACACAGGTATCCTGTTAGAATGTCTCTGAATAACTGGGGGTCTAACATTCACCCTGTCATAGATTGAAGGTCAATGTTGATGTGGAAGAGACCTGAATTCTGGTAATGATTCAAAGGGAGATTGTTGAGGGGGTAACCAGACTCAAGGTCCAATAGGAGTTTCTTTTTGATTAAAAGGGTTAGACAAGAGTTGATGTCCTTCCTGAATTTCTTCAGAGGAAAGATATCTCTTGTATTGATGATGATCTATTAAAGAACTGCAGTGTTCAGAATCAGGTTGAATCCTTTTCTGTGGCTGTCTCATAGATGAAAAAGATTCCTGTTCTAGATGAGGGTAACTAGAAGGCAGTGGTGTGGAAGGATCTGATGGAGGGTTCCATGGTTGAGAAAGATGAGGGGAGTCTGGTGGATCATAGTACTGAGGATCCATCCTTGGTAATGATACAGGTATAAGATATTCTCTAGAGGGTTCTGGATTTCTCTGAGAAAACCTGTTGGTAGGGTTGTCAATTACTCCTAAGTTTTCCTGAGTTTCTTTGGCTTCAGATGGAATAGGGACTGGTCTGTTTTCTTGACCTGTGAGACAATATGAAAATACTTCTTCATCAAAGACTGCTGTAGAGGAAACCACTACTCTTCTCTTCTTGGATGACCAAAATCAATATCCTTTTGTATTTGGTTCATATCCAATGAAGATCATTTCTTCTGATTTAGGGAATGACTTGTCCTGTCACTGATCTGAGGGAATAAAAACAAAGGCATGACATTCAAAGACTCTGAAATAAGATACATCAGGTTTATCACCTTTAAACACCTCAATAGGTGTCTTCCATTTATGATGTCTCATGGGTTGTCTATTGTAAAGATGTACAGCAGTTTCAGTAGCATCTTGCCAAAAGGATTTCAGAAGACAAGCATGGTGCCAAATAGCTTTAGCTTTCTCGAGAAGAGTGCAGTTAAACCACTCTACTCTACCATTCTGCTATGGAGTATGAGGAATAGAAGTCTGATGTGTGATGCCATGTTCAGCAAAGAAATCATGCATCAAAGACCCAATAAATTCCCCCCCACAATCCGAACATATGGAAGAGAGAGTAAGGCCAGTAGCAGACTCTGCCCAAGAAACCATGTTGTGGAAATGCTGAGAAACAGCCAACTTCTCACAGACATATGCCAATAAGGCATATCCAGAGTGATTGTTGATAAAAGTAAGGATGTATTTTGTACAAGAGTAAGACTTGACTGGTAAAGGTCCAACAAGATCAGTGTGAACTAGACCAAGTGGGCAAGCAGCACACTTTGTGGAGTCAGGAAAGGAGCATTGATGTTGTTTTCCCTGTAAACAACCAGAACAAGGAGCTAAAGTGTCCTTTGGAAGAGGTGAAATGCCCTTGGTTTGAGTAAGAGCATGATGAAGAGCATTATGTGAAGGGTGTCCAAAATGGTTATGCCAGAGCTGATGAAGTGAAGTCACATATTGAAATGGCTGAACCTGAGAGGAAACTTGAACCGGCTTTACTACTAACTATTAGCTAAAAAGAAAAGAAGAAGTACTAACTCACTATGGTTAGTAGAGAGTTGACTTGTTTGAGGATTTTGTGAGACTTAGGTAGTTGAGTTCAGGTGAAAACCAAGAGACTAGACTGGGGATCTACCCAGCATTGTCCTTGGGGTTTATATACTACTATACTATTTGTACATGTTTGTCTAACCCTAATACCTGATTAGGTAGAATGCTATGCCTACGTAGTAGGGCTGTGACTAAGGTAAGAGTTCATGTTGTAGCTATCCAATAGCAATAAAGGCATACCACAGCCTCTAGGGCTGAGGGGAGTGGAAATGAATAACACATTTGATACTGCAGGTGGCAGATCAAATGGAAGAGAAGCTGCAGCAGCAGTAATGAACTGGACTGTGCTATAGCCATGCACAGCACAGAAGTGAAAAGAATCACTCAGTGATTAAAAGGGCATTAGCTATACACGTTAGAAGTCTAGAAGAACATGGTAATGACCGTGGCAAAGAATAGCCAAATGGAGATAGATCTGATTGGGAAGAGGAGCAGAAGATAAGCACAATCAGATTAGTCATGAAATGATAAGATAAGATCAAGCAAAAAGTATACACTAAGTCCATTGTGACGAAAAGTCTACCAGAGACTGTATATAAGATGGCAAGGATCATCACACTACCCCCTGCTTAAAGATCATTGTTCAAATGATCAAAGGGGAGACGATGAGGGGCAACTTCAGTGATATTTTCAGGATGTTTCTGGAAAAGGAAAAGGAGCTGTGCAGGATCAATAGTGAGGACTCGCAGAGCCAAGGGGTGATTTTGATAGAAGTTGGAAATAGCCTCCTTGGCGTTAGTAAGGTTGGAGCATGGCTTCCATGTTCATTCCATTTCATCATATCCTTTCCAGTGTACCAGATATTCCAGTCAGCATTGCTGATATCTGCTATCCACAATGAAATCAACTTCCCACTTATTATCCCGATCTTCTGTAACCTTAACAGGACCTGGCTGTTCAACTGGCTGACCTTCTAGGCATTCCTTGTAAGGTTTAATGTGGGAGATATTAACGACTGGATGAATTTGGGAAGTTTTAGTTCCATTGCATTAGTTTCCATCATTGTTGTAATGGTAAATGGACCAAGCCATTGTTCAGAAAGTTTCTTGGATGCACATGTGAGTTTAAGATTTTCAGTAGATAGCCACACTTGTTGGCCCACTGTATACCTAGGGGAATTGCTGTGAGATTGATCTGCATACTTCTTCTGATGTGCCTGTGTGTCATATGCCGTTCCTACTCCGGAACTCCGCATCCAACTCCTCGACAACTCCGGAGTGATCTCCTCCGTTCGCGTGTGTAGGATCTCCAGACCCACGTGACTTTTCCTTTTATGTTCATCTTTGTTCTCTGATTGGCTATGCCTGTCCATTTTGTTGGATCTTCGTTCTTAGATGCGCAGTCTGGCATATTGCATCTCCGATGCATAGCTCCGGGTTTCTCATTTCCGTCTTACTTATCATCTCATTCCGCAGTTACTCCATTAGTAATGCGATACAACTCCGGTAGTATAAATATCGTAGTTACTTCACTGTACACTCCTTAGTCTGAATATCGATTTGGATAACTCCGGTTGTCTCCTTCCTTCCTTCACATCCCTCCTCCGAAGAGTCGAACCTACGCAAGGCGCGACACATAAGTCCTGCGCCGAGACTCACCCATCCGCTCCGCTATCCTGCTCCTACCCTGTGCTCACGGACTTCCTTCCGGAGGACTGGAGTGACCGATCTTAACACTGTGCTGCTTTCATATTCTGCTGCACCTGATCAAATGTGGCAGCCATTTCATTAGCAAATCTTATGGCAGCAGGTGCCTTATCTGTTTTTGGTGGCTCAATTCCCATTCTAGGGTTATACAAATGCATGACTTCAAAGGGGGTCTTCCTTGTAGAAGCATGTTGTTTAGAGTTAATAGAAAACTGAGCGACAGTAAGCCAATCTGCCCATTTATCTTGTTTTTCTGAACAGAAGATTCTCAAAAACTTCTGAACTTCTTTATTAACAATCTCAGATTGTCTGTTTGTTTGTGGATGAAATGCTGTGCTTAATTTAGTTTCAATCAAGAGTGCTTTATTGATCTCAGTCATTACTTACACAGCAAACTGTGGACCTTGATCTGAAACAATAGAGGATGGAAGACCATGATGCTTCCATACATGATTAAGAAACAGCCTAGCTGTGTCCAATGCACCACATTGTTTAGTGCAAGGAATAAGTTCTACTTCTTTAGAAAATCGATCAACGACTGTGAGAATGGTGTCATAAGAGCATGATTTTGGAAGATAAGTGATGAAATCTGCAGAGATGTGACTCCAAGGGATTTCCAGAATTGGTAAAGGATTTAAAAGTATGCTTGGGGCCTTATTGGTTCCTTTGAATCTTTGGCATCTCTCACAGTGTATTACATATTCTTTTACAAAGGTGGATATTCCTGGCCACCAGTAGAATCAGGAGATCAACTCCAGGATTTTCTCATATCCTGGATGTCCAGCAATTGGTGAGTCATGGTATAGTCTGAGAATGTCCATCTTAATCAGTGCAGAATTGGATACATATATGCAGGCCTGTGGGTCATGCAACAGACCATCTTCTCCTTCAAGTAAAAAGTGTTTTCTGCCCAGATATATGGTATCTTTCTCTATTAGCTTGCAAAGCTCATTAAATATAGATTTATTAAGTCATTTGCCTTCATTAGAGATGAGAATTGGAGTATCTTGCTCCATTGATCCAATCTGCTCTGGCGGAATGACTAACACTCCTTTGTTATTATCTTCTATTCCTATAATGTGATCTTCCCTTCTGGATAAAGCATCAGGTTTTCCCATACTAGCTCTGGGCTTATGAATCCATTTTAGATGAAATCTGGATAGATACTGTGCCCATCTTGCTTGTTGGTGATTTAAATCTTGCCTCGTTTGGTACCTTTGGAGGTTTTGATGATCATTCCAGACTTCCATGGGAAATCTAGCTCCTTTGAGATAATGTCTCCATTCCTCTAATGCCCTGATTACTGAAAGCATCTCTTTATCTGAAATGGGATAATTTTGTTTGGCTGGTTGCATGCTATGAGAAGCATATGTGACAGGATGCCATTTATTCTCTTTCCTTATTGAGAGCATGGCTTCCATAGCATAATCTAAAGCATCGGCTTCTAAACGAAATTCACAGTCTATATCCAGATAAGCCAAGACTGGGGCTGTAACGAAAGTGGTTTTAAGCATTTCAAATGCCTTTTGTTGATCATTTTCCCAGTGAAAGGGTATTTCCTTTTTTAAGAGATCATTAAGTGGTCTAGCCACTTGAGAGAAATTTGAAATGAATCAGTAATAAAAATTAGCTAATCCCAGAAAGCTTCTTACTCCTTTGAGATTCAAGGGAATGGGCCACTGAGTAATGGCCTCTATCTTCTTTGGATCCATAGAAATGCCATTCTTTCCCATGATCATGCCAAGAAAATCTACTTTGGTGACACAAAAGTGACACTTGGGGGCTTTCACAAATAGATCATTTTCTTTTAATCTCTTCAGTACTTCAAGTACAATGCAATCATGCTCTGCTTGATCAGTGGTTTTAGTAAAGATTAGTAAATCGTCAATGTAGACCACTACTGCATCATCCAAGTCTGCAAAGATTTCATTCATCATTGCTTGGAAGGTGGCAGGGGAATTGCACAATCCAAAATACATTATGAGAGGTTCATATGCTCCTCTGAAGCACACAAAGGCAGCTTTCCATTCATCTCCTTCTTTGATGCGTACGTTGTTGTATCCCCATCTCAGATCCATTTTGGTAAACAACTTGGTATCTTTGAGTTTATTGACTAGTTGTGAAATGAGAGGTAATGGATAGTTATTTTTGATGGTTCTTTCATTTAGATATTGGTAATCCTGTACCATATGTTTTCCTCCATCCTTCTTTGGAATGAAGAAAACTGGTGACGTTTGGGGTGATTTTGAAGGTTGGATATAGCCCTTCTGCAACTGTTCATCCAGGAATGCAGTTACTTCCTCTTGTTCATCTACTGATAAGGGTATAATCCTTCCTTTCTTAGGTTTGAAATCATTCTGCAAATCTATTGTGTGATCCCAGGGTTTTTGTAATGGCATCCTTTCTGATTCCTTTTTGGAGAAAACCGTGAGATAATCATGATACTCTTTAGGGACTAATTGTTCTGGAGGTACTTCCTTCAGTTGTACTCTTTCTAGAACATCATTCTTTTCCTGTTGATGGATCCAATGATACACCAGGTATGATTGGTCTTGCTGTTCTTTTTGTAGCATTTGTAAAAACTTGCTTGGGGTGGAATCACCTTGTTGGAGATTTTGACAATGTTGGGGACATCTTGTCAATTGAACCTTTCCAGTAGTCCAATCTATTTCTGGGTTGTGGCACTGTAACCACTCATATCCCAGAATAAATTCAAACTTTCCTAGATTGGTGACCTCAGCTGTCAATTTCTCACGATGACCTTCATATTCCATAACAAGCTGACAATTTTTTCAGCAGTATTTAGGGTTCCATTGGTGTTGTATACAGGTATGGGATGTCTTAATGGGGTTAAAGGTAAATGAAGATGCTGTGCAAACATTTGATCAATGAAGATTGCATTTGTGTCAGAGTCTAGGAGGGCAGTTGTTTTGGTAAAAGGGATATTGATTTTTGGGGTTATTCAGATAGGAAGCACTATATCCTTCTTGGGATTTAGAGTTCATAGAAAATGGAACTCGTCTTCCTTTTCTTCGGGTAATAGTTCTACTAAATCCAACTCTGTCAGATTTGGATACATTGTTCTTATGTTGTGTCATTTTTGAGCAATTGTAGGGACTTCTTCTATTATGCTCCTTATTTCAATTATTTCTGGGAATACTTCCCTGCCATTAGTTATAAGTGAATCAAGCACCAGTGTTTTGTCCTGGCCAAGCTCATTATCTAAATGAGACCCACTTGACAGCAAAGATAAGGTTTCTTCTATTTCCAGCATAGTGTAATGATTCAGGCTTCCTATATTCCCAGATCTAAGGGGTAGCCCTACTCTTTTCCCTTTTTGAAAGAGATTGTTTCATAATCCTTGAACCATGCTTGTGCTTCATCAAATGACATGCCTGCAACTGACCTATTCCAATCCCATGCCTTTCCCTTGTCCTTGGGTGGACTCTCAGGTTCCGGGGATGGATCATAACTCATTTCTTTGATGTTTCATGATGGTCATCCTGTTGCACACCATTTCACATGTCCTCCTCTGAGGAATTTACACTTTTCACATGGTTTCTTGAGTTTTGTACATTTGGAGGCGATATGTGGTCCTTGGCAATTAAAGCATTTAAGGGGTCTTCTTTCCCCTTTTTGGACTGCATCTATGTCCATGGCATTAGGATCTCTTATGGGCCAATTGATCCAGTCTGTAGTGCCTCGTTAGATAAAGCCGAGGAGTTTCTGTCTTTCTCTGTATTCCTTGGCTTTAGTCATGAAGGTGGCACAATCTTTATAGCATCCATCTCTCAAGAAAAGGTACTTGACCATATCTTGATTCATGTTTCTTTCCAAGATCTGCAAGATCTGATCTCCATCATATTCAGCTTGCAATAGGAAGTTTTTCAATTTTACGAGATATTGGGCCACCATCATTTTATTGGTTTGTTTCAGATTTTCAATTTGTCTTCTGGCCCATTCTCTTTTATTGGTTAGTTGGAAATGAAGTTCCACGAGTTTCTTGAACTTGGGCCAATCTGTTTCTTCTCCTTTCAAGATCTTATTGAGATGAGCTCATGTGAATGCCCCAGCATCTCCTTTTGTCATTTGTGATAATATTGCTTTTACTCCCACTTCTTCCTGTAAGGCTTCAATGTTTTCTTGGTGCCATACTTGGGCCTTGGTCCACCATTCTTCAAACTTTCTTCCTCTTGTTCTGTCATATTCTCCTGGATCTGCCACAATTTTTGTTATGTGAGTCTTAGCATGGGAAGACGGATTGGCTTTAACCTGTTCTTCCATTTCTTCCACGTCTTCTCGGAGTTTTTTATTTTCTTGTAAGATTTGTTCCATAGCCCAGCTTTGGATATCAAGGAAGTCCTTTAAATGAATTTCTAATTGGGATAGGTCATTTTTAGAAGATCTGGCTAATGCATTCAGCACGTTGCTAAGATGTTTGGGTAGTGACATACTTAGTCAAATGCAGCTATGGTGGTGTTATCATCTTCTTCGGATCTCACTAGAGGTGGCACGTGCCAATTGTCATTATACCAACCTCCACGGTATCTCCAATTATCTCCAGATGCTTTTGTCAGGCTTACTATTCCAAAACTTACTCCAAATGGATTTTCTTCTGTTTTGTAGATGTGTACTACTGCAAGTATTGGGGCATTTCGTTCAACGACTTGCTTAATGATCCAGCAGATTACGAAGGTAGTAACTAGAAAGATTCCTACAATGGTGGTGAGGATGAGTTCAAACTTTGAAATCATCTAATAGTTTTGGCAATTGTGGGGATGTTGCTGTAGTCCTTTACCAAAGATCCAACCTTCAGAGGTTGTGTTGGTTGTGGGTACTACTCCTATAAAAGTGGAGTAAGGTGTGTGAAAGGTTTGAGACTTGTTTGCTACAAAGAGGATCAGGACTTGTGAGTCTGTGGCGTACTTGGCAATCCACTTAAGGAAGTAGATTGTGATGATGTAAAACATCAGACTAAAAAGAAGGAGAATGACAATTAATTGCATTCAATACTTGTAAGAGCAAGGTGGAATGTTCTGTAATCCTATCCTACTTCCTCTTTCTATTCCCCTTTTTATCTCCTGCTGGTATTGCCTTCTTTGCCTTTTCTTAGGTGGTGGCAGTGCTGCAGGTGCTTCTTCGTACTCATATTCTGACCACCCTTCTAATAGGTGGTGTTTTGGGAGGTTAAAGGTTCAGCTATAGAAATTTGCCTAAACCATTGAAGCTATAGTGTAAAATCCCCTCTCTTCTTCTGAGGGCAGCCTCTGCAGTGGTAACCAATCTGTGTCATCAATAACACTCAGACCTGGGCTGTAATCATTGGAGTCAGGGGTAGGCAGAAGGAGGAGGTCGGGGGAGTCTTCTTCTCTCTCTGACTTTGTAGGAGTGGATACTATAAGGGGGATGACTATGTCCTCTTTCTTCAAGTTGGTGGCTGGTGATGTACTCTCTTTGCAGCCATTCTCTGTTCTCATGTCTCTGTTGATCATATCTCTCATGATCGAGTCCCAATGGGGGAATCTGGGTAAAGAACCTTCTAATTCTCTTAAGAAGGTGGTTGCTGGTGATACGGATCTGTTCCCACTGTCCAGGACCTGTGCGGCCTGTTCTTGCCCTTCCCTTGGCTCTGTCTGTTGGCAACCAACAATGAAGGGACGAAGGGAGTGGTGGAACTGGATGGGCACTAGTACTCATTAGTATCAGTGCATCTGTAGTAAAGGGGATCACTAGAAAAGATAAGAGTCTAGTCTAATGAAACAGCTGAACCCAAGAGGGAACTTGAACTGGCTTTACTACTAACTATTAGCTAAAAAGAAAAAAAGAAGTACTAACTCACTATGGTTAGTAGAGAGTTGACTTTTGAGGATTTTGCGAGACTTAGGTAGTTGAGTTCAGGTGAAAACCAAGAGACTAGACTGGGAATCTACCCAGCATTGTCCTTGGGGTTTATATACTACTATACTATTTGTACATGTTTGTCTAACTCTAATACCTAATTAGATAGAATGCTATGCCTATGTAGTAGGGCCACGACTAAGGTAAGAGTCCATGTTGTAGCTATCCAATAGCAATAAAGGCATATCACAGCCTCTAGGGCTGAGGGGAACAGAAATAACTAACATGTTTGATACTGCAGGTGGCAGATCAAATGGAAGAGAAGCCACAGTAGCAGTAATGAACTGGGCTATGCCATAGCCATGCATAGCACAGAAATGAAAAGAATCATGTGGTGATTAAAAAAGGGTGTTTGCTTCACATGTTAGAAATCTAGAAGGACATGGTAATGACTGTGTCAAAGAATAGTCAAATGGAGATAGATCTGATCAGGAAGAAAAGCAGAAGATAAGCATGATCAGATTAGTCATGAAAAGATAAAATAAGATCAAGCAAAAAGTATATGCTAAGTTCGTTGTGACAACGAGTCTTTCAGAGATTGATATGAGATGGCAAGGATTGTCACACCCCTAGTGGTGCCAAGATATTCACCAAGCTTGATCTTCAGCATGCATATCATCTAGTTCGCATCGCCACTGGAGATGAGTGGAAGACTTCCTTTTGCACCTGCTATAGATCCAATGAGTGGTTGGTAATGCCCTTTGGTCTCACCAATGCTCCAGCTGCCTTTTAGCATTTTGTCAATTCCATATTCACTGATATGCTGGATGTCTCCATTGTGATCTATCTTGACAACATCCTGATTTACTTCCAAGACATTGCCTCGCACTGCAAGAACATCTGGGAAGTCCTCTAGCATCTCTGTGCTAATGGTCTATACCTGAAGCCAGAGAAGTGTGAGTTCCATTCAGAATCCATTGAATACCTCAGTTATATCCTCTCTCCCTCTGGACTCACTATGGCCCTGGACAAGGTCAAAGTGATTCAGAATTGGCCAGAGCCTTATAAGATTAAGGACATTCAGTCCTTCCTTGGCTTTGCCAACTTCTACCATTGCTTCATTCAAAACTACTCAGACATCATGATCCTGCTCATGCAGCTCACTCACAAAGGAGTTCCCTGGAACTTCTTCAATAACTGTCATAAGTCCTTCAATCGGCTGAAGAAAGCCTTTATCTCTGCTCCAGTGTTAATCCACTGGACTCTGGACACTCCCATTACCATCAAAACCAATGCCTCCAATTATGCCATCACTGGCATTCTATCTATCACTACTCCAACTCTGAACTCCATCCAGTCATGTTCTACTCCCACATCCTTATAGGGCTGGAGTTGAACTATGACATGCATGACAAGGAGTTGTTGGTGATTTTTGAGGCATTTAGGAATTGGTGTTACTTTCTTAAAGGTTCCAGATCTCTAATTGACATTGTTACTGATCACAAGAATCTCAAGTATTTCTCCACCACTAAGCTCCTGATGCATTACCAGGCCCACTAGTCCAAATACCTCTGTCAATTTAATATGGTAGTCCATTACTGGCCTGGTAAGCTTGGAGCCAAACTTGATGCATTAACTAGACATTGGGATGTCTATCCAAAAGAGGGGAATAAAGACTATGCTTGTGTCAATCCCAACAATTTCTGGCCCATATTCATCCATGAACAGCTCACTGTGTCTCTTCATATGACTTACTTAGCTACTCCAACACTCTGGGCCTCACTCCTAGTCAATGTTGAGCAACTCCACTCCAATATCCTCTCCTTTCTTCCCAATGATCCAGTCACATCCCACATCCTCTCCTCTGAGTCTATTGATGACCCTCACTGGATAGTCAACTCTGAAGGATTCTTACTCTGGGACAATCACATCTATGTTCCTGAAGTTAAAGATCTCCAACTCCAGATTCTCTGTTACTTTCATAATCACCCCACTACAGGTCATTTTGGCCAGAACCGCACCTTGGAACTCATTTGCCATGAGTATACCTGGCTGGGCATCTGCACCTTTGTCAAGGACTATGTCAGTTCCTGTACATCCTGTGCCCATGGATTTCATTGAACAGCTTCCTCCTTCAGAAGGTTATACAGCAATCCTAGTGGTCGTCGATTGGTTGTCTAAACAATTGATCTTCATCCTAATTCATAATACCATCACCTCTGCTGACCTAGCCAAATTGTTCCTGATCAATGTGTTCAGTAAGCATGGAGTTCCTGCCCATATCACCTCTAACTGGGGCTCCAAGTTTGTATCACACTTCTTCTAGTCTCTAGGTAAAGCTCTTGATATGTGTCTTCATTTCATCTCTGAATATCATCCAGAGGGGAATGGTCAAACCAAATGCACTAATTAGACCCTCAAGCAATACCTCTGGATTTACTGCAACTATCAGCAGGACAACTGGTCAGAACTCCTCCCTCTTGCCAAATTCATGTACAACAATGCTCTGAGTGCTACTACTGGAGTGTCCCTGTTCTTTGCTAATAAGGGCTATCATCCAAATCTGTCTATCAACTCTGATCATGACCTCACCTTGTCCACAGCCAAAGCTTATGTCGTGGACTTGGATCAACTCCACAATTTCCTCCAGTTGGAGATGGCTGAAGCCCAGAAGTGTTATCAGGGACCCACCAACACTAAATGAAGTCTGGCCCCAGACTTCAAGATCAATGACCAAGTGTACATGAAGGCCAAGTACTTCAGGTCTATATGACCATCCAAAAAACTATCCAAGAAGAATCTAGGCCCATTTTCAATTATCACTAAGCCTGGTTCTCATTCATTTACCTTACATTTACCTGACACTATGCATTCCATACATCCAGTTTTTCATGTCTCTCAATTAGAAGTTTCTACTCCAAATACTATACTAAATTGTGTCCAACCACCACCACCTCCAGTCAAGATCAATGGTGAGCCAGAGTACAAGATCACAGAGATTTTAGACCCCAAGATTGATTAGAGAAGGCATCACTGCCAACTCTTGTACCTGGTTCATTGGTTGGGCTATGAGGGAACTGATGACGAGACCTCCTGGCTACTCACCACAGAGTTGGGAAATGCAAGGGATCTTGTTTCAGACTTCCATGAGAGGTACCTGGATAAGCCTGGACCATTACCCACCTAATGTCATACAGCTCCAAGGTTCCCTTTCTTTCCTTTTTCTTTCCTTTCTGTTTCTTTTCTTTCTTTCTGTTTTTTCCTTCCATTCCAACTTCATTTGAAATGGCAGAACCTGATGGGAACTTGAACCAGTTCTACTACAACTATCAGCTAAAAATTATAAAGAGGTACTAACTCGTTCTGTTGAGGAAAGAGTTGAGGTGGCGAGGGCTTAGTAGTCAAGTTCTGGAGAAAACCAAGAGACTAGACTGGGGATCTACCCAGCATCGTTCTTGGGTTTTATATACTACTATACTATTTGTACATGTATTGCTAACTCTAATACCTGATTAGGTAGAATGCTGTGCCTATGTAGTAGGGCGATGACTAAGGTAAGAGTCCATGTTGTAGCTATCCAATAGCAATAAAGGCATACCACAGCCTCTAGGGCTGAGGGGAGTGGAAATGATTAACACGTTTGATACTGCAGGTGGCAGATCAAATGGAAGAGAAGCCACAGCAGCAGTAATGAACTGGGCTGTGCCATAGCCATGCACAGCACGGAAATGAAAAGAATCACTTGGTGATTAAAAGTGCGTTGGCTACACATGTTAGAAGTCTAGAATGGACACAGTGATGACCGTGTCAAAGAATAGCCAAATGGAGATAGATCTGATTGGGAAGAAGAGCAGAAGATAAGCACAATCAGATTAGTCATGAAATGATAAGATAAGATCAAGCAAAAAGTATATGCTAAGTCCGTTGCGATGAAGAGTCTACTAGAGACCGTATATGAGATAGCAAGGATCGTCACACTACCCCCCGCTTAAAGATCATTGTCCAAATGATCAAAGGGGAGATGATGATTCGGAACAGTAGTAATATTTTTAGGACGTTTCTGGAAAAGGAAAAGGAACTGATTGGGTTTGATGGTAAGGGCTTGTGGAGCTGAGGGGTGCTTTTTATAGAAGTCAGAAATAGCCTCCTTGGCATTAGTAAGATTGGAGCGCAGCTCCCAAGTTCATTCAGTTTCATCATATCCTTTCCAGTGTACCAGATATTCCAGTCAGCATTGCTGATATCTGCTGTCCACAATGAAATCAACTTCCCATTCGTTATCTTGATCTTCCATAACCTTCACAGAACCAGGTCATTCAACCAGCTGACCTTCTAGACGTTCCTTGTAAGGTTTAATGTGAGAGATATTAATGACTGGATGAATCCTCATGGATTGGGGAAGCTTCAGTTCCACTGCATTGGTTTCCATCATTTTAGTAATGGTGAATGGACCAAGCCATCTTTCAGAGAGTTTTTTCGATGCACGTGTGAGTTTAAGGTTTTCTGTGGATAACCAAACTTGTTGGCCCATGCTATATCCCGGGGAATCACTGCAAGATTGATCTGCATATTTCTTCTGATGTGCCTGGGCCACTTTCATATTCTGCTGTACTTGATCAAAAGTGGCGGCCATTTCATCAGCAAATCTTACTGCAGCAGGGGCTTTATCTGTCTTAAGTGGCTCTATTCCCATTCTGGGATGATATGAATGTGTGACTTTAAAGGGGGTCTTCTTGGTAGAAGCGTGTTGTTTGGAATTAATGGAAAACTGGGCAATGGCAAGCCAATCCACCCATTGATCTTGTTTTTCTGAACAAAATATTCTCAGAAATTTTTGAACTTCCTTATTAACAATCTCAGATTGTCTGTCGGTTTGTGGATGGAAAGCTGTGCTCAGTTTTGTTTCAATAGATAAGGCTTTGTTGATCTCTATCATTACTTGTGCAGCAAATTGCGGTCCACAATCTGAAACAATGGAGGATGGAAGTCCATGATGCTTCCATACATGGTTAAGGAACAATCGTGCCATATCCAGGGCACTGCACTGCTTGGTGCACGGAATAAGTTTGACTTCTTTTGAAAATTGATCTACAACTGTGAGAATGGCATCATAAGATCTAGACTTGGGTAGATCTGTGATGAAATCTGCAGAAATATGACCCCAGGGTCTTTCCGGAATAGGAATGGGTTGTAATAACCCACTAGTGTCACATACCGCTCCAACTCTGGTACTCCAGTACTCTCTGGCATGATCTCTGGTACGATCTCTGGTACGATCTCCTAGATATCTCTTATCTCGTCTCTCATATTCCCAATTCTCATTCTTAGTTTCTCCAAGCAGGTGTCTCGCTTAGTATGACAGCCCGACATCTGTCTCCGACCTGTCCCAGACCTGTCTCGGACATCTGTCTCTGACTTGTCTCCGACCTGTCTCAGGCATGTCCCCAACCTGTCTCCAACTTTGATATATCATTACTCATTCTGTTTCACCTTTGACAACCTGTCACATTCCGTTACTAATCCATCCGGACTCCGTAGTATAAATATGGTACACCAACTTGTACATACTTCAGTTTGAATATCGAATTAGTCTCCTCCTCACGCTTCCAACCTCGAGCTCTACACTCATCTGACCTCTGACTCCGAGGATAACGAGTACAAGGGCGCAACACATAAGTCCTGCGCCAAACGTCCTCGCCCCCTCCATTCCACCCATCCTTTCCTCACCCTCCTGTTGCAACTCCGTTCCGGACATCGTCGGACTAGTCTGGAGGACCCGGACTTGACAGCTAGGGGCTTTGTTGGTTCCTTTGAAATGTTGACACCTTTCACAATGACTAACATAATCCTTTATGAAAGTAGATATTCCTGGCCACCAATAGAAGCGGGAAATCAATTCCAACGTTTTTTCATATCCAGGGTGTCTGGCAATTGGAGAATCATGATAGAGTCTGAGAATGTCCATCTTAATCAAGGCAGAATCGGGTATGTATATGTGGCCTTGTGGATCGTGCAACAAGCCATCTTCTCCTTCGAGTAAAAAGTGTTTTCTACTGAGATATATGATATCTTTCTCCGTTAACTTGCAAAGTTCATTGAATATAGATTTATTGAGTTGTTTGCCTTCATTGGAGATGAGAAGTGGAGTATCTTGCTCCATAGATCCAATCTGCTCCAGCAGTATTACTAGGACTCCTTTGTTATCTTGATCTATGCCGATAGTGTGATCTTCTTGTCTTGAGAGTGCATTGGCTTTTCCCATGGTAGCTCTGGGCTTATGAATCCATTTTAAGTTGAATCTAGATAAATATTGTGCCCATCTCACTTGTCTGCAATTAAGATCTTGTCTTGTCTAATACCATTGAAGATTCTGGTGATCATTCCAGACTTCCACAGGGAATCTAGCTCCTTCGAGATAATGTCTCCATTCTTCTAGGGATCATATTACTGAGAGCATTTCTTTATTAGTGATGGGGTAATTCCATTCGGCAGGTTGCACGCTATGCGAAGTGTAAGCGACGGGATGCCATTTGTCATCTTTCTTAATAGAGAGCACTGCTCCCATGGTGTAATCCAAAGCGTCGGCTTCTAATCGGAATTCACAATTTATATCTGGGTAAGCTAGAACTGGAGCTGTAATGAAAGCATTCTTAAGCGTTTTGAATGCTTCTTGCTGAGATAAACTCCATTCAAATGGAGTTTCTTTCTTTAACAGATTGTTAAGGGGTCTAGCCACTTGAGAGAAATTTGAAATAAAGTGGCGATAGAAGTTGGCTAATCCTAGAAAGCTCCTAACTCCTTTGACGTTTGAGGGAATGGGCCATTGAGTTATAGCCTCAACCTT
Organism: Xerocomus alliaceus; assembly: GCA_038094415.1. Taxonomy (NCBI): domain Eukaryota; kingdom Fungi; phylum Basidiomycota; class Agaricomycetes; order Boletales; family Boletaceae; genus Xerocomus; species Xerocomus alliaceus. The sequence goes on along the minus strand of JBBPUB010000208.1, from coordinate 3,687 downwards.
CTTTGGGTCCATAGAAATGCCATTCTTTCCCACAATCATGTCAAGAAAATCTACTTCTGTGACACGAAAGCAGCATTTAGGGGCTTTCACAAAGAGGTCATTCTTCTTTAAGTGACATAACACTTCCTGCATGATTCTGTCATGTTCTGCTTGATTTTCTGTTTTAGTGAAAATTAATAGATCATCAATGTAGACCACTACTACGTCATCCATGTTGGCAAAGATTTCATTCATCATGGCTTGAAATGTGGCAGGGGAATTGCATAATCCGAAGTACATCATGAGGGGTTCATATGCTCCTCAGAAGCATACAAATGCAGCTTTCCATTCATCTCCCTCTTTGATGTGGACGTTGTTGTATTCCCATCTTAGATCCATCTTGGTAAATAATTTAGCATCTTTCAACTTGTCCACAAGCTGAGAAATCAGGGGTAATGGATAATTGTTTTTGATGGTGTGTTCATTTAGATATTGGTAATCCTGTACCATTCGTTTTCCACCATCTTTCTTTGGGATGAAGAATACAGGGGATGTTTGTGGGGATTTCGATGGATGAATATAGCCTTTCTGCATTTGTTCATCTAGAAACGCAGTGACTTCTTCCTGTTCATCAATCGAAAGAGGAATAATCTGTCCTTTTCAGGGTTTGAAATCTTCTTGCAATTCAATTGCATGATCCCAGGGTTTCTGTAAAGGCATTCGTTCAGAATCTTTCTTGGAAAACACCATGAGATAGTCATCATATTCTTTTGGAACTAATTGTTCCGGAGGAATTTCTTTTGGTTGTACACATTCTAGGACCTTCTTCTGATCATTACTCCTTTCTAGGGAGTTTATCCAATGATACACATTATAGCTTTGATCTAGCTGTTCTTTTTGAAGCATTTGTAAAAACTTGCTCAGGGTGGAATCACCTTGTTGGAGATTTTGACAGTGTTGGGGACATTTTGTCAATCTAACCAATCCTGTGGTCCAATCTATATCTGGGTTGTGGCACTGTAACCACTCATATCCCAGAATAAATTTGAACTTTCCTAGGTCAGTGACCTCTGCTGTCAATTTCTCACAATGACCTTCATATTCCATAACAAGCTGACAGTTATGCGTTATCTTTCCTGCAGCATTTAATGTACCATCGGTGTTATACACCGCTATAGGGTGTCTTAAAGGGGTTAAAGGTAAATAAAGATGCTGTGCAAAACTTTGATCAATGAAGATCGCATTTGCTCCAGAGTCCAGGAGGGCAGATGTTTTTGTAAAGGGTATATTGATTTTCGGAGTTATCTTTATCAGGAGAACTATATCCTTCTTGGGGTTAATCATTCTCAGGAAATGAAATTCCTCTTTCTGAGATTCAGGAATAAGATCATCTAGATCTGCTTCTGTCAGATTTGGGTATATTGCTCTTATGTTGTGTTGTTTCTGTTCTGGCATGGGTATAGAAGTTTCCATACTTCTTATCTCCACTACTTCTGGGAAAACTTTCTCTTTCTTGGTTATATGCAAATTAAGCACCAGTGTCACGTCCTGGCCAAGCTCATCATCTAGATGAGACCCGCATGACAGCAAAGATAAAGTGTCTTCTATTTCCAGAATAGTATATCGATTCGGGCTTCCTCTGTTCCCAGATCTAGAGGGTTGCCCTACTCTTTTCCCTTCTTGGAAATGGTTTCATAATCCTGGAACTAGGCACTAGCTTTGTCAAAGCCCATTCCTGCAATAGATTTACTTCAGTCTTGTTCTTTTCCTTTATTAGGTTTCTCTGATGGCGATTCTTCTTCCAAGTTCATTTCCCAGATATTTCGTGAGGGACGACCCATAGCGCACCATTTGGCATGTCCTCCTCCAAGGAACTTGCATTTTTCACATGCCTTTTTGGGTTTCAGGCATTTTGATGCAACGTGGGGTCCTTGACAATTGAAACACTTTAGGGGTCAAGAACCTGGTCCCTTTTGGACAGCATCTACATCCATGGCATTTGGATCTTTGACGGGCCTAGCAATCCTATTGGTAGTACCGTGCTGAATGAATCCTAATAATTCCTGTCTTTCTCCATATTCTTTCACTTTTGCCATGAAGGTGGCACATTCTTTGTACTGACCATCTTGTAAGAAAAGGTATTTGACCATATCTTGATTCATGTTTCGTTCCATGATCTGCAAGATATGATCTCCATCATATTCAGCTGTAGCCAGATAATTTTCAAGTTTGATGAGATATTGGGCTACCATCATCTTATCAGTTTGTTTCAGATTTTCAATCTGTCTTCTAGCCCATTCTTTCTCATTGGTTAAGCAGAAATGAAGCTTGATAAGCTTCTTGAATTCGGGCCAATCTGTGGCATCCCCTTTTAGGATTTTATTCAGATGGGCACATGCAAATGCTCCTGCATCACCTTTGGTCATTTGGGATAATATGGCTTTAACTCCAGCTTCTCTACAAAGGACACCAATATTTTCTTGATGCCATACTTGGGCCTTTGTCCACCATTCTTCAAACTTTCTTCCTCTTGTTCCATCGTACTCTCCTGGATCTGCTACAATTTTGGTGATTCTAGCACCTCCATGGGAAGATGGTTCTGCTTTGACTTGTTCTTCCATCTCCTCCATGTCTTCTTGCAGTTTCTTGTTTTCGTGTAGTATTTGTTCCATAGCCCAGCTATGAAGGTTGAGATACTCTTTAAAATGAATTCCTAACTGGGATAGATCATTTTTTGAAGATCTAGCTAACGCATCAAGCGTGTTTGAAAGATGTTTGGGTAATGCCATGATTTAATTAATCAAAGGCAGCAATTGTGGCATTATCGTCTTCTTGATCAGATCTGACTAATTCAGGAATGTGCCAGTCATTCTCATTAAACCAACCTCCGCGGTATCTCCAATTATCTCTGGAGGCTTTAGTCAGGCTCACAATACTGAGGCTTATTCCAAACAGGTTTTCTTTGGTTTTATATACATGTACTACTGCAAGGATGGGTGCATTGCATTCAATGACTTGTTTGATGATCCAGCAAATAACGAGGGTGCAAACGAGGAAAATTCCGATGAAGGTGGCGAGGATGAGCTCAAATGTTGAGATCATCTAGTAGTTTTAACAGTTATGGGGGCGTTGTTGGAGTCCTTCTCCAAAGATCCACCTGTCTGAGGTTGCGTTGGTGGCTGGGACTACTCCTATGAAGGCAGAGTAAGGCGTGCAAAAAGTCCTGCTTTGGTTTCCTATGAAGAGGATTGGGACTTGTGAATCGGTTGCGTACTTAGCAATCCACCTAAGGAAGTAGATTGTGATGATGTAAAATGTCAAACTAAAAAGAAGGAGAATGACAATTAATTGCATTCAATATTTGTAAGAGCGAGGTGGGATGTTCCATAAACCTATCCTACTTCCTCTTTCTATTCCCCTCTTTATCTCCTGCTGGTATTGCTGGCGTTGCCTTTTCTTAGGCAGTGGTGGTGCTGCAGGAACTTCTTCAAACTTGTATTCTGACCACCCTTCTGATAGGCAGCGCTTGGGGATATTGAAGGTATGGCTATAGAAATTTACCTGTACCATTGAAGCTATACCATAAAATGCCCTCTCTTCTTCTGAGGGCAGCCAATGCAGAGGTAACCAATCTGTGCCGTCTATAACACTCAGCCCTGGGCTGCAATCGTTCAGGTCAGGGGTAGGCGGAAGGAGGAGGTTGGGGCT
>JBBPUB010000207.1:8509-22915 GCA_038094415.1 Xerocomus alliaceus | reverse complement strand
AATGGACATCCAGTCAGCACAAGTCAATCACATTCCAGAAAGAAATCTATGGTCCTGTCTTCAAGTGGCACTTCAACACACTGCAATACTTCAACAAGAAAATACAGGAAATAAACATCTTGAGCTCCATTATGCACAAGGTGTACACAAATGGAAGGTAAGTACTACTGTACTAATATATCTACAGTATGTCTGATGCTCTATCCAGATCACATGCCAGTGTTGAGGCCATGCCAGTGCCAGTGCACATTATAGCTCTCCCTAACAACACAATCCAAGATGTGATTGAAGAATTCAATCATGAAGCTGAGAAGGACAATGAGGAAATGGTGGAGGATGTAGAGAATCTGCATGAGATGAAGGCAGGTCAGGATGAGGACATTTATGACACAGACAAGTACTAGCATGTCTGTGATGTAGTGGTAGTATTGCTGGTGTTATGTGGGCAGCAGTAGCTGTAGTGGGTTTAAGTAGCACTATGGTGTCCAAAGTTGTGCTACATTGCAATTACATGGCCTGCTACAGATCACTATGGAGTTCTAGTAGAAGTTAAACCATCCATAAAGGTCTATAAAGAGGGGGGAAGCCTATGGGTACTACAGTACTACATGTACTACAGAGTGCTCTGTTGTAACTGTTTTTTTTCCAGATGTTGAGGAGACCACCCAGAACAGGCCCAATAGCTATGCCCATGAACATCAGGCCAAGTGAAAGTGAGAAATATTGTGATCTGCCCGATCAACTCTAGTTACAAAAAAAACAAGAACCATACCCACACCATGCACGACTGACCTTGTAGATGGGTCGGTTGTGTCTGCGAGATACGCGTGAGTAATGGCCACATCACTCAGCATACCTATACGTGAAGATGAATGTTACGCCCAGTAGACTGACCCTCGAACGAGGATTGCACTCATTTCCTCGGTCAAGAAACCAGTCAAAGGGAACCAATATCTGCCAGGCAATACATCCACAAACCATGTGGTGATGACGTGAGTAAATTCAGACCGAATACAGAAGCAAAGAGGACAACCCGTCGTTCATAATGATTAGAGCTTGGTAGATACCCTGAGCCAGATAACCTACTAAGTTATAATGTGCACTTACGGATCCCACCAGCCAGCTGTGAAGCAATCAAGTTCCCCGTAGAAGTGGTCAAGACTGAAAGCAGTTCAGACATATAAAAATGGGGAATCTAGTGTGAACCTGCGTTAATACTTGCAACGACTACTTGCACAACTAGATCCGAGGCACACTTTTGTTCTGAATCAGGTCTACTCTGGGTATTGTCTAACAACAGATCTAGGAGGTGAATGGTGACTGTGTCGGCTGTGGTTCCACCACCATCGAAGATGTATAGAATTAATGCATCAACGACGTTGACTGACACGAGGTTGTTTGTCAACGGGACTGCAAACGAATATGAAGAATGGTTATTTATGATATATGCCATTTTGTGAACACGGCACGCAAGGGCAGTGTACATGGCTACCTTCGGTGCAAGGAGAGCGGCGAATCCAATAGAACTGAAAAATGTACCGAAAATGAGCCTTGCAGCAAAATATATCAAACGAGGGTCACACGAATATTCGCCATGGCTAACCAATATGGAGAAGGTCTTTTCCACCAGGGAGGTCTCTTCACGACAAGACTTCACGAGCGTGATCTTCGTCTTCTCCCTCGTGGGACAACGGGAAATGTATCTGCTCCGAACTGAGAAGACGTTTGTTACTCAAACGAGAGAGTTCAGGGCCATCTAGATATATGTACTCTGCGTTCCTTGTGTCTCTCACCGAGGTGGCCATGGCAGGCGACAGAAGGGATGTGAGTTCAAGAGTCCCCATTCCATCACGGCTTACTAGAATAAATTGAATTCAAACTCTATTCTGATGACAATGTTATGCGGGGCTGATCACGTAAGCAGCCTAAATCGTCACTTGCCAGGACACGTCCGATCAGTAGAGGTCGCCATCTGCGATGGTGAGCTCGATATACCGAAAATGCAGGACTGTATCTGAGATAAGGTGCAAAGTCGCACACAGTTGATATACCTCAGTCCCTCCAGGATTCCCTCCGCAAGTTTCGTTTCGCAAGGCGGAGCCAAGGGAGTGCAGCGCTCGTTGTCAAGATCAACAAGCAGAAGCTCGTCATGGAAGAGGACGACCAGTTCGACAGTATCTCCATCGAGGAGCTTGCGGAAGGTATTTTGAACGAATTGAGCGTGGGTTTGAGTGGTTCATCAATCATCGATGATCCTCTTTGACAGAACTCCCCGAGAACTCTCCAAGATATGTCATACTCTCCTACGAGCTCAAGCATAGCGATGGAAGAACCTCGTTCCCATTGGTTCTCGTCAACTGGGCACCCACCACATCCGAGGTCGGACTCTTGACTCTGCATGCGAGCGCACTCCTTTCCTTCCAAAATGTCGTACGTATAGGATAAGTTAGACACTATCCCTTCAATCACGATCGAGGTTTCTTTCCAGGCTGATATAAGCAGAGTCATTGAAATCAGGGATGGAGCGGAGAGTCTTACAAAAGACGTTGTCGATACAATGCTCCTCTCATCCTGACCGTTCTCATGTCACATATACAAGTCTCGAATCTCACTTGCACATTAAGCAACCATTGGTCTGTTGTATATCGATTCTCGACGACACGTTCCTTTTAATGATTCCTATCGGCGTGTACTCGATTCTGGACCCATCGACCTCAACAGCCATCTCTCGTGTTTAATCCTTGTAGCGTGGCTGAGCTCGACGTGGTGAAACAGCCACGTTGGCTCTGGGTCAGCATGCCAGATTGCAGCCAACGAGTTGATGCTAAATATTAATCTACATAAATGCTACTGGGTCACGAATGTCTCCATTCATCTGATTGTGTGGAGCACAAATTTGCGAAATCAATCCGCCAGGTCTTCTGGTAAGTTTCCGGCTTGTTGTTAATTGGGCTAATCATGCAAAAGAGTGGACCTTCTGTGCAAAGTATGAGTAAATGTGCATTGCCACCAACCTTCGTCACACCTACCACGAAGTTACACCGTCCACCGGAATGGCGTCAACGACACTACGCCGCAAGATGCCGAGCTTGCGTGCTTATCATTGGTGTTTCCTCTAGAATCAATCCAGAAACAAGAATGGTCGGTCAAACCCATCAGCGTGCGAGTGGTAATATATCTCAAATTAAATTGCATTCTGCAGGTATACACGACTCGCTGTAAAAACATTAACCGGTGTCTTGGTATGGTGTACTTCTTAGTCCCCGATAACGTATGACGCGACAATACTAAGGTACTCGCCTCTTGCTCTAGGTTAGTAGCATAGTTCCAGACAATGATACCTATGCCTAAGACAACAGCCTGCTTCATAGAACAAAACCAAACTGATAAAATTATGTGACCACCGTCATCTAATCCTCGTGGAAGAGCCCAACCGTGACATTCAGACGAAGCACAAACTCACCTCGCGCATAACATGACGTCCGAGCTGGCATACCTTGTACTTATATCTCAGCGGCGGAGCTAGGCATTCCTAGATACCTTGGCGCACAAATCGCGGAACTTTTACGCACAACGTATTTGCTGTAGTTTGTATAGAGCAGGAATATAGATGATTCGAGCTCACCTATAAAATCAGCATCAAATACAGTGTCAATTGGATAGGAAGTGAAATCATGAAGTACGACATTCTGGTGCAACAGCGGTGTCAGGCCCAGCCACAAATACTCCCGAGGTCTTGGTCTTGGATCATGACGAGCAATGTCACTGTCACGTACCAGCCGTCGCCGCCGCCGGACTTGCGGTAGGTATCGTCAACTCCAAGATCGCATTCAAAGGGTGTCCTTCTAATCGACCTTGTAAACGCATACTTTCGTCATCAAGGGAATGGTGGAAACCAGCCGTGGCCGACGGCGGAAACACTGAGGCGAGCGGACAGACAGAACTGGACCAAGCTCTATAGGGCGACTACGAGGTACGGGTACAAGGGATGACTGGCATGTCTCTACGAGGAGCGGCGGAGATATAGTATTGTACACGTGACTGTATGCCAACAGGCTTGCAAATGGTAGCAACATCGTTAATGAATTGTACTCGACAGTCATTTGACGTGGCACGCTGCGACAGTGTACCATCCGGGAAGGTGAAGGCGAACCGAATAGGACACGTTAAATTCTGCTTAACTGCTGACCTCCGTTAAGAGATTGAGATGCTGTTGAAGTGCCACTCAGCCAAAGGCCTGTCTCCTGTAAAAACAAGAACTCCTAACGCTTGGTTGTGTGGCCACACTTCAAGTTGTAGGAAGGATATCAATGTGCGAAAGACTCCCCTGCTAAATCATTGAATGCTGGTTGAGTTTTGGTGACACAGTATCGGCATGCATGTACATGCCATGACATGTATATAGGTAATTCATCTCGGTAGGATTTAGAACGAGAGTTACGGTCATTGATATGACATCTGAGGACAGTCACCAAGCATCTCCCAACCGAGGAAGTGCCGAGCCCAGGCGACTCAGTCAGAGCGGAAATTACTGAATACAATGCGCGCACTTCACAAGTTGCATGTCAGTGTGTGGATTTCCATGTGGGTTAGGGACCTCGTTTTCGCAACAAGTAATCCAGGTGACATAACTTGAGGTACGATCGGTAGTATCTTTCCTTTGCTTGCAAGCAATACTTCCCGGAGACAGCCTTTGTCCTGAGCTGGGCTTACCAACATCTATGTTCCTCGACCACAAGCGAAATATACTGATTTGCAATGTGAGTGTAATCACAATTTTGACTCCAATACCAGGCAACGTCAAGAACTCCACGTTCCCCAGCACATTTTGCATGGCCACTTGTGCAGCTCTGAATAAGGGAGAACTAACATTAGCTATAATCCATTTCAATACGTCCTACCTCAGCGCCCAAAGCCGAGTACCTTCGTGTAGCTGGCATGCTGGACTAGGAATACTAGTCGCAAATGGTGATGTATACAGGAAGCGTGGTGATTAAACACATGCACTACTCCCTAGGAACGAAAGGACTGGTAATACGTTTGGATGGCGCCTCAATGATTGCTGGAAGGCTCTTTGCCATTTCCTTGGTGCCAGCAGGAAACGGAAGGTCATCCACACCTTTTGGTAACACCTTTTCGTACTCTCCTTTGGTCTGGTGAGCTTTCGCCTCGCTGACCATTTTCTTCTTAGCATCGCGAATAAGGACTTGGGCATCATCCACGCCAGGAACGGCGCCCTTGAGGAAGATCAAATCGAGCTGACTGTCCACTCGCATTACGGTGAGGTTTTGAACAGTAACGCGTTCACCCCCGAGCCGACCTGCCATCTTTTTACCAGGCCAGACACGACCAGGATCCTTAATAATACATTGAGCTATGCCATAGTTGCTGACGAGTTGTGGACATCACAAACCTGATGGGCGCCAGTCGCTCCGGCAGAGCGATGTGATATGGACACACCGTGACTTGCTCGTAACCCTTTGAAGTTCCAACGCTTCATAGTACCTTGAAAACCTTTGCCAATACTGGACAAATAACGTCAATGAAACTACGAGTTATATATCCGAATGAAGTCGTACGAGTTTGCTATGACATCTACATATTGCCCAGGAACAAAGTGAACCGCCGACAGCGTGGTACCTAATCGAAGTTGAAGTTAAATTTTTGTATTGGGCCTGAATATGAGTACTTACCAACAGGGACATGTGCATCTGGCGTAACTGGAAACTCCTTCACGATGTATTTCGGAGATACCTTGGCTTTTCGAAAATGACCTTTCATCTGATGCGTTGTCGTTCTGCTGGGACGGTCAGACGCGCCTAGTTGAACAGCATGGTACTCTGTCTGGTTTGGTCGCTTGTAAACGACGTTGGCCGTTACTTGACAATTCTCGAGCTATGGCATACTTAGTGACGAGCCCAGAACGAGTCTTCACACATACCTGGAGAACGGTCACAGGAACACGTACACCATTGTTGTCCCACATGACAGTCATCCCTCGCTTCCTTGCTATGAGACCCGTACGAATCGAGTCTGCTGACCATTTGGGAGCAGTCGTGGAGCTCGACGCGTCGGAATGTGTAGTTTGTGCAAGTCTAGCAGCTGATTTATGGAGTTCTCTGTATTGTCGAAGGATTTGGCGTGGATTTTGCGAGAATGTCCAGGGTCTGAACATCGTCCACCTTTAAGCACACGTTTAATAATTTGCAAGTGAGTGGCGCCAAACATTTCCTTATTTCCGATGCTTCCTTTTTTAGAATCCCAATCTTGTTCAAGACGACTTGGCACCACTGGTACTACTCTTCCCCTTGGATGCTCAGATGGAATGGAACACTGGCCCGGACATGAAAAACACGAAGGATCACTGAGAGCGGACAAGCCGAAAGGAAAGGGCAAAAAAAAAGAACATCGTCGAGAGTCAAACTTTTGGCAATGGCCTCACTTAGAACATGGATCCATCGGCGGAACAGCTTTGGTTATGGAGGACGGGAGGGTGCAGTGGAGCAGTGTTGTTAATACATCGCATGGTATATGAATTCTATGTGGGTGTCCGACGTGCTAATTCGTGGCTAGATACGAGATGGTTGCCTCTAGGCAGACCAGTAAAGGTTTTTCCGGAGACACGTCCTCCTCAGGTGGACACACACGAACACTCTGTTCACCATTGCGCCGAGAAAGGAGTGAGTGCCATTTCTCTGACTTACAGTTGATTGATGCGTCGTGATTTAGATACAGTACCTCCGCACCTACTTTCCGGATGCCGACTTCCCCAGCGACTTACTAGGTGACACACTGGAAGCGGACGCCAGAGAAATGCGCCGTTTGAGAGCTTTTGATCCTCTCCTAGGAAATCTGCTGGAAGTCATACCGTGTCATCATACCCAGAACGAATCTACCGTTGTGTTCCCGATGGGTAAACTTGGCAGGGAACTCAGTGAGAATAACCATATTCATCGTGTCGGATTATATACTCATATTGGCCTGAGACATCTCGCGTTTTAGTTCAGACAGGTTAGGAAATATGGTCTTTAATCCCGCGGGGTCACCATCTTTTGCGTTTGAGACGCCGATTCTGCAGATCTCATCTGCAGTTGGACCATCCGAGTGGATTGCTACACCCTTCAGCACCTTACTGATCCGCACATACACATCATCCTCTCTCCTCCACCTTGAACACTCCAAAGTTACAAGAAAACTTGACATTACGAGGTCTCAAACTGGTGGGGTTCCAATCGTGGATTCCAGAATCCTGGCTTCTGGTCCTGACATTCTTGTGGTTAACCGGAGTGGAGAAGTGTACAAGTGCAATACATATCACGGTGACAAGGCAATGTATACTTTAGCTACAACATCTATTGCGTTGCCTAATCACCTACTTGGACTAGGCAGCTGGTTGGAGCCCACGAAGGTAACGATGATGACCACTTTTGGCAGCTCGGTATCACCGGACGGAATGACGAATGTTTTCTCACCTCCTGTAAGGCTGTTAAGCATATTGACTTGAGGGTACGTGCGCATTTTCGTTGGTGGAGCATCTCTCATTGCGGCCTGCAGTCGCCAGGCAGGATCGCGGACGTATTCTCTCTCGACCACCTGAATACAATTGTGACGTCTTTTGAGAGCCCAATGCACGACTATATCAGTCGGATCACTACCACTTCCGACGTGCTATGGCTGGATGATCGCTTCCGTAGACGACCTCTATTGAGCTTTAAACATTACCGAAGTTTTGACCGGACTCTTAGGGTGCTAACTGCCGGGCTTAGTGGTGCTATGTCTCTCTTGCTTTCAGTGGATGTACTGATTAGTATTTCCAGTTTCGTTCTCACTTTTAACGTCACGGAGCAACAGTCTTGTTACTTTGTACGATATCAACAGGGGTTCTGATGGTCTCTTGCATTGCAACTCCATGCCATCTTGCTTGCCTCACAGTGAACCAATGTTCACAGCGTACGACGGCTATGCACTTGTTACATTATCCTCGGACGTGGATTTGACATTCTTTCGTCTCTGTCAACGGGGGAGCATCCACAGGCAAGATATCCGTGTTATCCGACCTGACGAAGACCAACCAGGATCCACTCAGGAGAGTCATGTTACTCATCAGTGGGACGAAGATGTTCAGACACTGGAAAGGCAGGTCGATCAGCTGCAGATTGACTTTGGTCCAGCTGGAGAAAGGCATTACACCAAAGTGAACCTTCGTGGCGCTTACGAAAGTTAGTCGTTCTGTCCTCATACTAATCTCTGTTTTCATGATTAATGCAGAGATGTTTGCAATTCCAGAGGACAGTCGAGAGTCCGCAAACCAAAACGAGTTCAAAGATACGCTGGCTCGATTACCCGACATTTGGCACGACACCAAGGAAACTGTTAACAATATGTTAACAATGTGAGATGCTTATTTTCCTCCCCATCCTAACGTTGACACTTTGTTTTTGAAAGGTTTGATGTCTTATCTGGTATTAGAAGAGGGGATAAATATGCCTCACAGACCGACTTCCCCGCTGGCACCAACGTCGACTCAAAGCAAGTTTTTGAAGCTTTGATGCGTGGTCAGATCGCGACTCAGGAACTTTCCGGTCTTGCACAGTGGCATTACAACATCCAGGACACGTCGATTCCTGCTCTTAACTATCACTCTATTAACTGCAGCGCTTTGGATGAATATCTAAAAGGGTTGAACGTCGTGTCGGGAGCTGAAAGATACGACCCTTCCGTGCAGCGTGAGACGGAAGCTCGGGAGCAGTTGGTTGTTGACCTAGTCCTGTCAAACGACGTGTATTCTTCCAGGCAATTCTCTAAAACCCACTCTTTTGCCACAGGTGAAGCAACAAACACCGCAACACATCCCACGGAGATGACCTATAGCGAGGAGCCTCCTGAAGTCAAGTTTGGGTACTTCCGCCCAATTCGCAAGTCAGGTGCCGACCACTACGCGGACAAGAACCAAGACGGCGGACAGGACCCAGGTGTTTCAAGTCCACTTGGGGTGCGACTTTTACTCGCCGAGTGGGAACTCGGAACGGATCCTAGAGACTACAAATACCGGGACCCGTATGGCGTCGCGGATAGAGATGAGCAACCAATCCCACAGTACAGGAGACCAATCGCTGCGCCTCCAATGACACAAAAGAAGCAGGTACACCTGGAGCGACCGCCTGCTGTGATTGCTACGGCTACCCAACTTCCAGTAGTCCAGACAGTCTTGCGCGCGCCTACTACAGTCCAGAGCCAAGCGGTTGAGCGGACACAATCACAGCAGTTCCAACCCAACTTGGACGCATTTTCGCAAGAGCCAGTGATGAGTACACAGGTGCTCCCGGGTCCTTTTGGTGGTCGACCAGCTGCTGGAAAGAAACCAGCCAAGAAACGGATAGGGGGATTCTGATGGCCGTGATCTACTAGCATGTTACGTAGTCCGTTCCTTGATGCTAAGCGGTACAGGCGAACGTTTGCGAGACGAAGGGAGCGTGATTAGCGTGATATGAATTTGAGAGTTGTCCGGATTTGGCAACCCGGTTTCAGCGTCTCCAGCCCGAGTCGAAGCACTAAATACTGGGGCCGGTGAGCGGAGTACCCTATTTCTGCGAGCGTGCTTCCCTCACCCGGTTCTCAGAGCCCACAAGACTCGCGAGCGAAACCGTCTGCCAAGTCCCTACACTTGACGCGCAAAGCGGACTAGGCTCTGCAGTTGGTTCAGCTTGGTCTGTCCCTCATGGACGGTATTGGGTATGTTTTTGGCTCTCGAGACCCAGATCCCGATAGACGCTCATCTGTCTGAAAGAATCCCTCAGAATCCTTGGTTCGATCGCGCAGCGTTAAACGATGCTGTGAAACGTATGCGCCACTAACGTTAGACCCGCCTTCTTCGAACCCTTAACCTTCGCATACAGGAAACAAATCTGTAGTATGTGCTCTTACGGCCAGCTATGTATCGACAATTGCAGGGTATCCGGTGCGCCTGTTTGCTTCGCCGGAAACTGAACCTGTCTTATCAGGATTGTCTTAGTTGGATTCGTTGAAGTCGAGATTACAGACCACCAAGACACGAGTTTCTGTCCCGAAACTTGCAGGGCTGGTGTATCAGGAGGAGGGCGTGAAAGGGTTCTATCGTGGATTATGGATTCCTCTTGTCACGATATCATTCGTTCGTGAGTCATTGCACTCCTGCTATTGCATCTTCTGGCTGAATATTTTGAAGGCGCCGCTTCGTTTACCATATACAGTGACACGAGAGAATACTGTCGCAAAAACCATTATTTCTCTCGGAATAAGATGTCCGACGCCGCGATCACTGGTGGTATTAGTGGTGCAATCTCAGGATCTTTAATATCTTTCGGGAGCGCGCGTGCGTCTGCTGCCCGCCTTTGATTGCTAGTACTGAATCCCGATTTCAATAGCATTTGAACTTGTCAAAGTAAAATTTATAACCATGAAGCGACACTAGTATTGATATCTAGTCCACCAGGTTCGCAGACAACTCGAGTACAGCATCGCTTTGAGCAAGGGAATCCACTTAGCAAAGCCACCAGGTACTCTGGAGGCTGTTCGCGACATCTTTAGGACGAACGGTTTGTCTGGTCTCTACATCGGATTTCGTTTACACTTTGGTCCGTAATCTCACTTGATCTCGTGCACTGGACACATATGCCTCCTACTATCGTACAGTACGCGACACAGCAGGCACAGCGTTATACTTTTTTGAATATGACGCCTTCCGTCATCTCCTAGGTCGACAACGTTCAGGAGAACAAGGTCCAACACCTGCCTGGTTACCGGTACCTGTTTCTCTCATCCCCTTTGTATGTGGTTCTTTTGCCGGTGTTACTTCCTGGGCACTGATTTATCCGCTTGATGTGTGAGTTTGTTTTCGACCATGTTGATCATTTGAACTAGACGTAGTATTATCTCTTCCTAGGGTCAAGACTAAGGTTCAACAACGTGCTTTATCCGGCATACCGCCAAAAGGAGTCTGGGAGACATTTCGTCGCCTAGTACGGGGTACGCTGGAATTGCCGTCATGTTCCGTGATCTGCTCATTTGTATCTTTAGGTCCTGACCCAAAAGACCCGAAACCAGTGCTTGCTGGAATAGCACGGATATATCAAGGTCTCGGTGTGAGCGCGGTGCGGAGCATCACCACACATGGACTATTGTGGACCTTTTTCGATATCATGTCGCATTATATCGACCACTTACCCTGATTCCATGTCCACCCGAGACTTTGACTTACATCGCTACCTGATTAACCAACAATACTTATGGCTTGATGGCAAGCAACAGACCAAGTCACCGGTTACAACTAATAAATTAGACACATTCCAAGTGTATCATAGCACCTCTTCAAGCGCCTAAATTTATAATGCTAGACGAACGGGTATCATAATTAACATATACATAAGGAATACCATTTAGTTCTGAATGGTAAGGATGAAATTAGTTGCTCTCCTTATGGGTATGGTACAATATGACCCGGGATCTACCGTGCCACTCTGCCGCAAGCGTGTTAAGTGCAGAGACCTTGGTTCGTATCAGAAGTGTTGCAAGACATCAATGAGGTGAAACACACCAGCTGACACAGGGGGTCGACGTGAGCCCGACCCACAGTAAACGGAAAAAGTTCAGAGAGAAGATGTTGAATAAAGAGCCACCCAGCTTGTTCCAGGGCAAACCTTGATCCTAGTCGGTGCAAGAGGGCATATATGATGGCCACGGCATCCGGCCAGGGCAACATCGTAGTAAAGCATCCTAAACAATCGAGAACGACGCCGTATCGAAGCTGACCGCCGTGGAATAAGTGACTGATCATCGTGACAGCGGCCATCACTCGCATAAACATGTTGTTGCGAGGTATGGTCAAGGCACCGGGAATCACGACAGCGACGTACTATGAAAGGATGAGCAGGCGATTGTGAGAATTCACCGGGACCATACCCAGTGCCATGTCAACTTCAGCTTCTCGAAGCAAACGCGATTAAGTTCATCCAAAAAGTCCTTTTGGGCGTGAACCAGTATTTGTCCTAGGTGGTTGGCTATCCTTGAAATGAGGGCGACGATCTCTCGAGTATACACGTTCACATTCTTGCAACGAAATTGCATGCGCGTCCAATGCGTACAGATTGTGAGTGCGAGACCACGCATCTTGGCCTGTGTCGGACTTTCGATGATCTGCATCGTTCGTGCCACCATAGTGTCCATTGGGCATACTGATAAGACGGATTCCTTGAAGACGTTCGTGAAATGGGCATCGAGATCCTTTTGCCACTGCGGGGTCTCGAGCGTAAAGTGGCATGTACTTGGCATCAGAGGGTCGACGTCGTCCACGGGCTGATACGTCAGTCCAGGCTTCGATACGGACGCTAGGGCAGGTGGTGCGACACCATGATCTATAGAGGGTTGCATGTTCGAGTCGTGCGCACTGCTGGTGACAGGTCCTCCAAGTGGTGGGGGCCACGTCCTGGAAATGGTGTCAGAGTTGAAGGGTGTGGTCATCACCGTAGAAAGGACAAGATGGATGGGCAGGTGGATGGGACAACAGAGCTCTGTGGTACATTTTATAGCTGGTAGCCAGGTCAAAACTGTGGTTGGATGGTTTGTGGTACAGAAGACCAAGAGCCCTTCTATACAGCTCTGGAAAGAATCGCAATGTCGCCGAGGTAGCTCAGCTGGGAGAGCAACAGACTGAAGATCTGGAGGTCCCGTGTTCAATCCACGGTCTTGGCACTTTGTTTTTGATAACCTTTTTCGTAGGACTGTACTTTATGTCGGTGGGTCCGCGCAGCACTTCTCCTTGAACTCGATCAATTATCAGTCTTTACATTTTCGCACTCTAGTACAAGAGGTTGACCATATCAAGTCCACAAGATCGGTGATTTGGACGGACAACCAACAAGAGCTAATTAAGCAATTGTGTACTTTCCATAATCCTTCTCTGGGTCGTATATCTAGCATTGCGCGTGTCCATCAGTATGGCAGAAATTCACGAGCCATCAGCTGCTCAAGTGCTCACCTCCCATCGTGACGCTGGGAAGATATGTTTGTTCCTCTGGTACCAACTTCGCTCCACGACTTTCCCCGCGTGCGATTCATCCTTCTCCTTCGTTGCATCGGCAAGAAGGCGGACGTCATCATGGACATCAAAGTTAAAGAGGGGTCCTGACTTCCCCCGGGCCTTGTTGACAATGAAGTCATAGAAGGTATAATGCTAAATAGATGTCAATGTCACGGTGCTTGGCATGGAGGGATTGCCTACGCCTGGTATTATAAGATCCTCCTGCGTACGAAATACATGTCAATGGATGATTCGATAGCTGAGAATGAGAGTAGTCGCACCTTCACATACATCAAGTTATCAACACTGACCCCTCGAAGCTCAGGAAACTGCTGTCGACACTTTTCCAAGAAGTTACTGATAGTATCCCCTTTCTTACACTTGAAAGAGCTTAGGCCTCAAAAGGTAACTGAGACGGTTCATCCAGAGGACGTACGATCACGGATTTCCTGTGTCCACTGCCGTCCCAATATGAGTAAGTGACCTCAACTTCTTCTGCTCTGAGTTCCTCCTGCTTTCGAAGCCACTCTTGGCGCAATCGCTCCCTTTCTCTCCTTTCTTCTTCCTCCCGCTCACGGTCGGGGAGAAAGGACGTGTCGACGTTTGGGTTTTTGCCAAACTTGGTACGTTTCACCGCTGGTTCGCCGTTCTCCACATCTGGAGTTTGGCGACAAGACATTTCCCCATCACCCTCTTCGTCATCCATAGCGAAAGAGAGCGTCGACTTTGCCTTCTTGCGTTTCTTTACCTTCTTTGTTTCCTCTCTAAACAAATGCTCCACGTGCTATCAGCTACTGTTCCTTGTCTACTGAACCCACAGCGGAATCGACAGAAACATTGACTTACTTGAGCTCGTTCGTACGTGCGGCTTCCCGAGCCTTTGCCTCCTCCAGAGCCTTACGCCTCTGCTGGAAGTCTTCCAGATGCACAAGACCAATCGTACTATACTTGAGAGTGTCTTCCATAGAGTCATTTTGCCCAACGAACTTGTTCGCTGAAGGACGTGACTTTTCGGTTTCATTGATGAGGTTTTGTTTTTGTCGCTCGTACTCTTCGCGATTCAGGAGACGCTGCTTGACGAGATCGTCCTGACGACGTCCCTCTGCCTTGCTGGTGGACATCTTCGGTCGTTCTACTTGTGTGAGGTGTGAGTGTGGACGAGAGGTGCAGCGCGGAGTATCAAATTTTCTCTAGCTTGTCCAGCTATCCCTCTGTCCGCGTTCCGCGTTAGAAGATGGTACACGTCCTCGGAGTGCTCTTGCCTGACTTGCAATATGCAAGGGTACGTGTTGAACATGGCGCAGCATCTTCGTCCCTAACATTCCCAACCAGCAAGCGTTGACTGCATTCTA